>JAQGCY010001258.1:0-11260 GCA_034700645.1 Xenylla mediterranea
AAGAATCAAATAATATAAAATTTAAACAGCGTAAACAAAACAACTGCAGAATAAATCATGTCGTTTTTACTTACATTCCATGAATCACGATCTGGATCATATGTAACTACACTTCGTAAAATCATCATTTCCGTACAACTTCCTTTGAGTAAAGCAATTTGATCTTCTTGGCAAAGATTTTTAAATCCTGAGATTTTCTTAGACATTTTAATTAGTCGGCGTATGGCTATGTCTGTTAAGTTAATTACATTAATTAATGATGGATCTGATGTTTTCTGGAATTCAAATAAAAGTTTAGTTGAGTCTGGCATGAGTACAATGCTCAGGAACGGTAGATAAGCTTACATTGACTTTAATAGGCCCTTCCTCATCAACTGGTGCATTGAGAGCTTGACAAGCAATCAAAAGTTCATTTAATTTGGCACGCTCAGCCCCATTAAGTTCTTTACTCAGTGGATCATGAGGACGTCCACCGAGTACTCCAAATGCATTGAATTCTGCTGTTATTGCAACACTTAGAATTGAGTCCATAGTATTGAGAGGTAATGGTATAGGAAGCTCTTCATTTTCACAAAGCCCCTGACCAACCTGTCCGCTTACTGGAGCTTCATGACTTACAGAACCGGAGCTTGAAGGATTATTATAATCTGAAGATGGGCTTAGATTTTGTTGATCTATGACCAAAGGAGGAGGATTATGGTGATAAGGTTCTCCTCGATAAGCAGAAGAAGTTGAAACAGACGTGGAAGTAGAAGAGCGATGCCGTGAACTACAGTCTGAAATCCATATCAGAATTTTAATTCTTGAAAATATTCATATTATCTTATCACATATCAAGAAAATTTCATATTTAATTTACCAATAAGTCCAGATTCAGCCGGAGATTCAGGACTTTCGGAATTTGGACGTATTAGTGATGTTAGTAATGGCATTTGAGAACGAATGCAATTGGAATGTTGGGCTTGTGGTAATGATTGTTGCATTTGAGAATTCATATAATGTGGATTCATGTGTTTGTTAAAATTGAGACCAGTTGATTGAATTTGCATTTGTTGTTGTAATCCAATTTGTGAAGGTGGACTTGGGGTAGAGGATGAGCAATCAGAAGATGAAGAATTTGCATAATAAGAAGGAGATGGATGAGCATGCCACGGTTGCGGATGTTGTTGGATTCTACTACTATTACTCATGGGATTTGTAAAAGGGTGATGATGTGAGTGATGATGATTATATTGTGGTGGTGGGATCATTCCACCACCACCGCCGACAACTGCATTCGAACCCACAACCCCAAGATTTGTGGAGGGCGGAGGGGATTCAACTATTTCAGACTTGAGCATTGGAATTGCGGAATGTTGTTGTTGGAGAGTAGGAGTATTGCTACGTGGACCTGTACCACCACCAACGCCCATCATTAAATTCACATCCGAACTACTATTTGAGCTTGAAGGTGAAATATCCAAATTATCATTTCCACCATTAGAATGGTATTGATGTAAAATTTGTTGGTGTTGTTGGGAATGGTGGTTTTCGGGTGGTGAGTCACTTGAGACTGATAGACATTGAGTTTTTGGAGGTGGTGGTTCGAGCCCAAGTGATGTTGATGATGGGGATGGGAGGAATTGTTGATCGGAACTTTGTCTTTTAAGACGATTTTGTTCAATTTTTTGTTTTTTCATTAATTTTTCTTCTGCTGTCATTATCCATTCTTTTTTCATTCCAATATCAAAACATTTTTTGAGTCTACATTTTTGACAGAAGCGACGGGTGACTGGGTCAACTTTACAATTCCCATTGAATGGACAGACAAACTCCTACATATTCAAAACAAACAATCATTGATGTTTTAATGTTGAAATAAGAAATTTTCTTACCTTTGGTTTCAATGCATTCCTCCGAAAAAATGCTTTACAACTTTCACAAGTTATGGCATTGAAATTATTTCCTAAGGCTTTATCTCCACACACTCCGCAAACTTTAGGATCAACTGTTTTCCCATTTAATTTGGTTAAGCTGCCAAAATAAAATAGATTTAAGTTTAAAGATAATAATAATGATAAAAAACCTGTATTAAAGGGCCCGACCCAAGGTTCTTTGTCAACAATTTTCCACTTTTTAAATATTTCAAAAATATGCAGTAAGCATCGACCTTTTGTTAGCCTGAAAATTTAGATCCCATAAGGAGAATCGTTTCACTTCAGTTCCGCAAATCCCAAGTATTGGGGTATTTACTCCTAGGGTAGCTACCCTCACCCTTGGGCCGATTTCGCCCATCTTCAAACTTAACAATGGTATTGAACCCAAAAACGCAGGCATACCAAATTTCAAGTCAAGACAACTTGGGTCGGGCTAAAAAAAAATAAAGCATATCCTTATTCCTTACCCATCATTTTCGTCAACAATTGGACTATTTGATCGGTTTTCTAGGGACTGTTGATGTTTAGAAGAAGAATGTTCGGAATGTTCCATATTATTATTACTTCCAGGACCAAGACCAAGTAATATAAAAGTCCTTTGGTACAATAGAAATTAAAGAAGCAATTAAATAAAAAATATGACTCATTTCCAAAAGCACACTTTTTGCATATGCAATTTCTATTGTCCTGGGCCTGCTCGTCTCGTCCACAACTCTTGAATCCTAATACTTAATACCTACTGGAAAACTATTATGATTTTATTTATATATATTAAAAATATGAAATGTATGGGCAGGAGGCGTCGTGTCATCACGTTAAGTTAAATCCTCAAACTATTAAATTCTATTATTCTATATCAACTATTATGAGTATTGAGTATTATAGTTTCAATTCTATATAACAAAAATTAATGTGTTTTTTTGTACATTACATTTATATTTATCTTTTTAGACTTTAGGTTACAGTAGGACGGACATGATACAAGTACAAGGATCAAATCGAACTCAGAAATAAAAAAAAAATTACCAGATTCATTTATCTAAATCTAAACTAAACTAAAATGAAACTTAACAATTGACAATGATGATGGGTCGCATGCATTATCAAATCTATTAAATAAAAAGTCTGTCAAAAGACAAGTACCTAAAAAACGATAATTGGTAACAGTTAACACTGTAACTAAAAAATGTTAGTAAAGAAAAGGATAGATAAATCACATTTTTTTTAGAAATACATAGAATAGAATATATCGAAAAAATTTACATATGCAAATTAGAGGCTATGCTATGAGTCTAGGAACTTTACTTTGCAACTTGTGAGTGACTTTTAACCCTGGTTCGACTAACTTTAAGACTTGCATGATCAAAATCATAATATAATAATAATAATTTAGTATTAATTTTCATATAAAATGCGTGAATAGCTCCATGTCGTAACTATCATCCATTTGTTTTATGCTTAACATAACTGGAAACTATGAACTATGCAGAAATTATCGAACCATTCGGAGCTTCTACTTCTACACAACATCAAAATAAATAACGTCTACATATTTTCATTCATTAGAATAAACTTGTTAGAAAGAATGGAATGGAACGTTAAATTGAAATATTGAATTAGAAGTACACAAACACAAGGTCATTTTAATGATTTCTCTTGTGGCAGAAATGGAGCCATTACACTAAAGAAATCAAATTAAACTTTAAAAACTATGCACATGTAAATATAAAATTGAAATTGAATTTCGAAAACAAGTAAATCAATATAAACCAAAAATTATCATAAATCAATCCTCTGCTCTGCTTTTAATTACTATTAGTCCGAAAATAAAAATGCTTACCTCTAAAAAAAAGGATGAATCTTTCGGCTACGATTTACACAATTATTTCAATCCAAAAATACAAACTTTTCCTTTCATTTGGTTTTGTTAATTCTTCTAATTGAATTGTCCATAATAACACAATAATTAAATTTTTAAACACTTTCCATTGTCATTACTCATTGTCATTGTTATGTTAAATTTTGTTAAGCACCGAAATATCAATATTCAATAATACATAATAAAGTAAAAGTAAAATTGCTTTTTGGCTTCTTATGTTTGCATCTTTTGATTGTTTTGTATATAATGTTTGATATTGATGATATTGATATTCGCAAAATCCAAAAGTAAGTAATAAGGATAGGATAAGTGGATAAGGAATAATAATTATAATGATGGTATTGAAATTGATAATAGGATTCTATATAACATAATAACGCAAAATACAGTACAATTGTATAAAATAAAACAAAATTACAATTACATTCGACTACGCTAAGTAAGTAAGTACAACTAGCAGAGCAAGTTTCTTCTAATAATGTAAATGTATGTATATTTTTTTTTCCTTTAAATTGTTACGACAATTGTTGTAAACTGTAAAGTAAATGGAAGTTAGTTAGGTCAGCACCAGATCAGACAGGCAAGGCTTTTTGTAGTATTGTAAGTCTTGTAACTTAACGTAATAATAACAATAACAATACATAACGTATGTACATGTACAAAGCACCTCAGAAAAATTATGGCATGGTAAACTTGTGTAAGAATGAATTAATTTGGGTTGATTATCTAATTGCAAATTCCCAATCCCAATATTCAACTTCTATTCAATCAACTAATTAATAACTCTCAATTCCAACAATGCGTGCGTATTTGCGTACGTACGTACTTTTTGTCCTCAACTTTTGATACGTTAACCAAGTTTCATTGTAATTGTAATAATTGTAACAAGGAATCATTTGCTTCAAACTCAGAATCTTTTTGGTGATACACCAGCACCACTAATTTTGGATTTGTGATGCTTTTTATTATACATTTTCATATTATGTATCAATTTTGAATTTATTTTTTAAGTAATGAGAATAAAGTTCACTGAAATTAATTGTAAAATGTGAAAATTTATCCAATGCGATGCGTTTTGTTATTTTACAAACACTCACAAACACATGCAAAAATTTTCTTCATAAAAATCAAAACTAACCTCACGTACTATACTAACTTTGCAAATATAATTTGTAATTTGTACAACAATTTATACATCACATTCACAGCGTATGACTGACTATTTGAAGTATGAAATGAGCAGATTGGTTTTGATTAATCAAACATAACATACGAACGAGCATAGCATTTGCCCAGTTCAGTTTTAGTTCGCTAGGATTCGATTCTTCTAATTCACCTATTCTATTCTATTCTGCTCCTATAACTTGAACTTACACTATAGGAAAACTACATCAACCAAAATATAATACGCATGGATCATGGATCTTCTAATAATTTTTTATTATTATTACTTTGTTCTCTGATAGCTTCTATCTGGTATTTTTTCTTGTACTAAATGCTAATGATGATCTGTCTTGTTTTGTCTTAAGAAATTAAAATGTGTTCTTACTAAACTAATGCTTACTTTACTATTTTTGTTTCAATTGCAGATGAAAATTGAGATGATTTTCCTTGTTTTGTTTCTAATTAGGAAAATACAATACAAAACTACGTAAATGACGTATTATTATGATTGCGATTATGCACATTTGAAATTGTATTAATTTTTCTTACGAAGGTATAGACAGTAGTATGTTTAACTTCCATGGAATACCAATAGAACTAGACTTTTATCGAAATTAAGAAATTCCTTTACAACAATTCAATTCATGGATTTATTCATATCATTATCATATTTCAAAGCTTATGTTTGCTTAGGTTGATTTGATGTAGCTAATTAATAAGACAAATAATTTAGATATGGAAATATTGTCTCATTTACTGCACTATACATTATACATCTAAAATCCATGGAAGTAGTTTCCTTTGAAATTTGAATGTCGGATAGTTGATAGTTGATGACGATCACGATGGCACTTTAGGACATTTTCATTTTCCAATTAAAAATTTATTTTATTTCAAGTAACTACAACCCCTTTATGAATACATGGTCCACCCGGCCCACCTTCCAAAAGAGCTGGCCAAAGATATGTTTTAATTGAGTCTGAACTCTGATCTGATGAATGGAATCGGACATGCATTTCTCTACGAAAATTCCTTGTTTCATATTCAAGGTGACATGGTGGATTCTAGAAGGGATAAAAATGTGATTGTTAAGTTTTAAAGTTGTATTAAGGAAGGCTTATTTTAAGACAAGGGTTGATTTACTTGATTTAGAAGACCCCATGCCAAATTCACACAAGTTTGGATATATTTCATTAGTCCAGGACATTTTTTAAGACAAGGATAGTCATAGAGTGTGGTCCATAATTGATGAGCGACTTGCTGGAAAATCCAAAAACAAAAGTTTCTCAAAATTTCATAAATGGTTTTGTAAATTACAATTTTTTACCTCAATTGACTTGGACAAATCAAATTTTGTAGATGCATTTCCTAAATACTCATTTAGCATTATGAGTAACTGTTTTTCATTTGTAGTGGAACTGGAATCGCTAATTTTGCTTTCATCAATTTGGAGGACACATTGAATTCTCTTTTTTAAATCAGATAAATGGATTTGAACTGAGCGAAATGATAGCTAAGAAAAATGTGGTAAATCATAAGAACTAAAGAAATCAAATGGAACTTAAATGAGACGCTGCACTTACAACCACAACAGAAAATAATAATTTAGACTTTAATTCATCTGCACGATTTAATTCTGGAAGGGAATCAAGGGCATCCATTGTTTCAACACGGGCCTACAAAAAGTAATATGGCGTAAAATTTCACTGTTTGGAAGTTTTCATTTTGCCATGATTTGTTCAATTTCTTACTGTTGCATATAATGCTCCGTATTCACGAATCCAATAACTTCGTAATTCTGGAGCTTGTTTCGGATCTTGTACATTTTCTCTCACTTTGCTTTCCATTAGTGTTGGTGGAGTTGGATTGCCAGAATTATTATTATTGCTAAATGTTCGCATTATACCACTCGTTCCAGCAAATTCTTGAAGTTGATTAATCTTTGTATTTGCATTTTTAAGATTGTTACGAAGTTGGTTAATTTCATTTCGTAATTCTTTAACCAGCCGATTGTTATTGACAGCGCTGGGGTTAACTGGACTATTATTGGTTTCTTTATTATTACTGTCCACTTGTCCACATCGATGATTGAGTCCTTGAGTTATAACTTGATTATCAGGGACGCTTACTACAGTAACGCAATCCATACAGCCCAAAACATCATTTCCAGGAAGCGGAGAAATTGGTCCGGAACTGGAGCGTCTAAGACTTCCGCTAGACTCACTTTCACCCGATGAAGAATTCGATACTACAAGCAAATACATCAGAAAGTATTACTTTACGGTTATGGTAAGTAAGAGAATCAATATGTAGATGAAACGTGCCCAGCGTATGGTAATGGTATGCTCTAATTTGAGGTTTGGTTTTGTAATTATAAATCATAAAACAATAAACCACGCTTTCCATTGTGAAAACATTTGAATACATTTCAATATTCTCGTTTGCGCTTATTTGTAGCGTGATTCACTTTTTTTTTTGCATATTAGGTCAGCCATCCCATTTTCAGCTTTCAAAAAGGATAAGAATAAGGAAATTATTTTACTTACCTAATGAATTATTTTTGTGTAACTGATTTTTCTGTTTGATATGCCTTGGTCTTATTGGATTATTTGTTGAGCCTGTATTGGGGATTTGTGGTGAAATTGATGAATGGAAGCTGTCGGGTTGATGATCTGGTATACTGGATCCAGATGACCCAGAACGTGAGTGAGCTGACGATGAAAATCTTCCAGAAGCACTGCTCATCATGGCTGGTGAACTTCCAGTCATAATTGTTGGACGGAGCATTGCTTTGGATCTTACTATATAAACAAAAATATATGGTGCATACACAGTCAAAGCAAATGTTACGTTGTATAAGGTTTAAATCATGCTTAGCTTAACGTACATGAACGACTAAGAAAATTATATCTGGCTCTTGGTGTTACATATGGTGAATTTCCGGATGTCATAATTGCAGAATCAGAATCCGAGTGATAACCAGACAAATCACTAGAATCATCTTCATAATCTTCAATATCTCGACCAACTTCTGTCGCAACTTCTCTCATCATTTCAAGCACCTAAATGTTGAATGTATGCAAACATTTAATTTCTTATTCACTACTACTGTCTGCTATATAATTATGCAAATGAAGATAATAATATAATATAAGCAAAGTCGTAAACAAATTGTGTTCACAAAAATTAGGCCAGTTTTTAAGGAATTGAAAAATGGAGCAAAATTAAGGCGATGGGATCTGTTTTGTATACTATGTTGTTGTTTACCTGCTTAACTCCTTTGGAATATCTCATGAGTAATGGAGCAACCACAGTTCCAGAACTAATGTCTCCAGCTTCCTTCTTTAGCTGTGTAAATTGAAATAGAGCTTCCTTATCACATTCAATTCTTCGTTGTAAAATCCCAAGTAAAATATCCAAACAATGATTTTCCAATGTTGGCTCAATTGCATTGAGCAAAGATTTATTTTTAATTAAACGATCTTGAATTTCTTCAGCCCTGTAAATTAAAGAAGAAAATTAAATGTTTGAAGTGGAATTTTTATAATTTGATTTCACATTCTATTTTTACTCAAAGAAAACATTGACAATGATCTTTAAAATTAAAATTAACTTTCTAAAAAACAGAATGCTTAACATAGTATAGCATGTATTTTTCTCTCATACTCATCTCATCATGCATTCGTTTTTATTGTTAAATATTAAAATAGAGCTTAATTCACATATGAATTGATGATCCAAATTCAATTGTGGTTTTTTTGGGCTCTTTGGGAATTGTGTTATTTGTGCTGTGTGGTCAAGTGATGATAATAATAGTTAAAAAAAAAAAAACTTATACGGACGTTCGCTCGTATCATTTTTTACACAAAGAATGCAGCGTGCATGAATGAATAAGAATGGATTCATTAAGGAACATTTTGTTATGAAAGGACTTTAAGTGGTTAGAATTTGCAATTGCAAATATAATCTGTATAGGCTTGACTTGACTTTGGTTTAGTTTAGTTTAGTTATGGCTATAAAAAAGGTAGTGAAAATTTAATGTTCAAAGAATAGATAAAAGTCATAAAATTTCCCATTTCAATTTACCAACCTGCCTGGAATTAATGGGTTCAAAATTTTTTATTATTATTGGAAATCCTATAAATAACATGAAGAAAATTAACTCATAAAAATTTCTTGTATGATACGGAAGAAAAATATGGAATGAATTGAATTTTACAAAAAAAAAAATTAACCTGTTACCTGTATGACGGAAGTAAGGGAAAAGAAATAAAAGAACGACCGTATTCGCAATAACGAAGTCTTTATGGGGTCGTGGAAATAATCGTTTATTTTGTCATACTCATAAGTTGCATGCATTGTGTTGGGTTTTTTTTGTGTGGTAAATTTTTTTTTAAGCAATTTTTGACAGGGAATCATGAATGAGCGGAAGAATGAAAGAAAATGTCATAAAACTCATCATCATCATCATCTACAACTACACCATTAACATTCAGACAACAACTTACAACTTAAAGTTAAAACCTTAAAACCTTAAATTAGCATTTGTCAAAAGAAAAAAAAATGAATAGAAAGTATCTGATATAGATACTTTGTGTAAAATTATGGAAAAATTGTAAATTAAGAGTCCACTGACCTTAAACTTAATTGTCTTTGATGTGAGGCTTGAATTGGGGCAGGTCCAAATGCAACTGTTTTTGGATGATTTTTATTTGATAGTGACAATTCTTCTAATTTTTGTAATGCACCTTTATATACTTCAACAACACGGCGAAATTCTAATTTGAGTGCATCATGGAGTGGTAATAAACTTTCATCTGTTGTACCAACAAGCCCATGTTGTCCCATCCCTTCAACAGCTTTGTCAAGTGTTTTACGACGAAGTTGGAGGATTTTAATTATTTTAGGATCACCTTGTACAATTACTGAAAGAATTCTTTTACATCCAAGCGTAAATGGTCCTATTGTTTCTTTACATTTCCGACTCTGTAAATGTAATGAATGTAAAAAAAAAATGAGAAGAAGATGTAAATGAAAGAATTACATAATATTTTGTATTTTTTCATTTCAATTTGCACTTTTGCAGTACTTTAATTGCAAAATGTTAAAATGAATAATTGAATTGAATTCTAAGAAAATAGGAAAGGATCACAGGCAGGGAGATTCGTTTATTACAATACACATCTGCTATACTATTATGGTGACAGTTAAATCATTTGCAAGGTTTCTTTGAGTCTTTTCCAATTGATTTCTTTTCAATGACACTCACAAAAAAAAACATAAATTCAATTCTATTATTGTAAAGTTTTTCATTTTGTTTCATTTCAATTGTATTACATAATGTAAAATAAGATAAGAAGGAATCATCTTCATCTTCTTCTTCATAAAATTTAATATAAAACCAAAAACTACTCTGTGTGACGCGAGGCCTACTGCTGATACTCCTTGTAATAATAATAATAATAAATCTAACTGTATCTTTTTGGTCATTTTTTTTTATATTAGTACTACTGACCAACTGACGATTGATGATGGTTAAATAAATTGTAATTTGTAAATTGTAAGACCACAATGACGACCTATTGTGCTATTCATAGATTCATCGTTCTTCGTCCGATTGACATTGATTTTAGTGTTCAAAAATAAATTTTAATTTCAAATCCAATCCATCCTATAACTGTTCACTTTTTTTCCCTTTCTTACATAACTTAATTAAAAAAAAAACTGTCTTACCTCACGAATCATTTCTTCACGTGAAAAAAATTTAACCATGTGCATAACAATAGATTCGGGTTTGAGGGCTTTTAGATTACTATTTGGTCCGTCAGATGAAAAAAGCTGTAAATGTAAACGAACAATTTTTGTTAAACTTTTGATTTAAAGTCTGTCTTTTTTGTTCTTGAATTTTTACCTTAGTGTATAAAGATTCCATAATTGGTAATGAATGTGGCATAGCTTCAACAAATATGTCCATTGGAAGTTCTCGTAAAATAATACGAAATGTACTTATGCTCAGCCGTTGAATAAAAGCTGCTGCTTCACGATACTGTGCATGTTCATATAGTAAGAGAACCTAAAGGAAATAAAGGAATCGGAAGTCAACATTTTTCATTCAGTATTATTAATATTGATTGGACTGGAAAGTTCTATTGGAAATAGAATTAATATTCAAATCACTTATTTTTGTGGAAGTATCTATTTTCGTACAATTTGAAATGTTAATTATCACATACATTTAGAATAAAATACAGTAGCAAAAAAGAGAAAGAGACGCTTCAGTAAACGAGAAAAAAAAATTTGT
>JAQGCY010001259.1:0-11260 GCA_034700645.1 Xenylla mediterranea
ATGCTGGCATCTCAAAATCAAAACTAAAGCAAGGCTGAATTAATTTATAAAATTTATTGAGATTAAATTTCTACACGTAGGAGAATTAATTGATAACCTTTCACTATCTTAAGTCTAGACATAATTCTGAATGCATGCATTGCAAATAGAATTAGATCATTAGATGGCATGTAATTCCGACCAGAAGATACCTAGAAGAAGCATAATTTTCATTGATGAAAATTAACACAATACACTAGATTCTAGTTGTTTTTGTTGTTCAATCAACAGAACATCGACAGCAACAATACTAGACTAGTCACTAGTGTTCTTCCGCAGTGCATGCAGTTGCATTAGTAAGCTTCTATAAAAGCTAATGCTAAGCAAAAAATTGGATTTGGAGCAACAGAACCAAGGAGCCCAAGATGCCTGGATAGTTGTGCCTGAATTTCTGGAACTATGAACCACCAATCGGCCAACGGACCCTTCCTAATTCTACTTACAATTTCTCCAATTATAAAACTCTGCGGACATGTATTCTTAATGAGTGTTTAACGAATAAATCAAAGTTAAAAACAATATAATCTATGAGAGATCAAAATTTTGTGTTTTCTTTTGTAATTGATTATTTTAGTAAATATGTCGAGCAAGCCGGTAGGTTATGGAATTATTCATGTTATGTTAACTCATAGTTCCAAAAATACAAAACGAAATACGTCTTTAATATTTTGCAACACATATTTATTTATTAATCTGTTGATAGCAATGTTTTTATCTAGAAAAAACGTTTCTCTTATACACGATATAAACGAACTAAAGTTTATAATTCTGATGATTTTCATTCCCTAGCCTCTATACTTTAATAGCAATAATAAATGGTGCATTTTGAAATAAGTTACTTTCTCAGTCAATTAATCATATTATTCCACGTGTAAACGTGTAGAATAGAATTCATAGTAATAATAGTAATAATTACGAAATAGCGAGTATTCTATTCTACTATAAGTATTTTTGGAAATACCCTTCCACACGTGTTTGATCATCATCATCATCATCAAGCCATATTTTTTTCTTAAGATTAGTTGTACATATTAATTTAGATGAAATAAAAACAAAAATCCAAATCATAGTCATAATAATAATAACAAATCACTGCTTTCATAAATGACTACTAGGCCACCTCATTAGTAAGCTGATTATCCGAAAATCAGCAAGTATTTTAAATGTGTTTATCAAAACAACGCTATCCGAACGTAAATAAACTAGTAGCAAATTCCTTAACGGTTAATTAATGGCATATTGTATATATATTTATTTAAACTACTTATATAATAATAATAATAATATAATTCGTCATAGATTTTCTTAATTGGGTAAAAATTAGTTATATTAGATTTTTCTTACATTAAAATAGCACATAGAAAGATTTGGCCACTGCATTAAACTTTTAATTGAAATATAGTAGAAACTTGAATATGTTTTTTGGAGATTGCAGTTTTAATTTAGTAATAATCATAATATAGTACTTTAAAAATAATTTTGTTTTTCATGAGGCGCTTTATATGCATCTCATTGTCGAGATTCTTCTTTACTGTCTTCATTCTTTCAATTTTCTTTTTCTTTGATTATTTTTGTGAAATACAATTAAAATAGGTAAACAAAATAAACTTTGGCATTACAATAATTGAGAGATTTTCCTGAAAAAGCTAAATAACTTGAGATTCTCTTAATTAATAGTACCGAAAATGAGTTGGATTTTTTTTTCTTGGGATATAAGATTTTAATAAACGATTTTATACGAGTTACCATTTTGACTATAAAATCTTGAAATACTCAAATCATGATGAGGTTCAAGAATACTTGTTTTTTGACACTGGATTTGGGACTAGAGTTGTGGGGTGCATATATTGTATGAAGCAATGTATTCTGTTTAATGATGATTGTTGCTGTTACTTCTGTTTCTAGAAGATTTATTCCGTTTAGTTACAAATTTAATATTATATGGGTCATCAGCAAAAATTGGGAATTTCTCCGGATCATGGGTGTATTCAGGATGATGGGAGGTGAGATGGCCGTTCTTAAGGATTTCTTCCTTTTCCTTTGATGTAAAGTCGGAAATTGGGATTCCAAGTTGGATTAAGTCTTTGATATTAGTCCAGGCTCTCCTTGTCGCCATTGTCTTGGCGTGATGTATGAGCTTACTTTCCTCTCTACTACCAGTAGTCCCATATTTCAGAACGAGTAATGAGCCGGACATTTGTATCTTAAGTTCCATAGTTTGGTCTTTACTCTTATCATCAGGTCTGTCGTGGACGGTGACGTTGACTTGACCTCCGAGTCTTTTGAGGTCTGCCAAGTCGTCTGAGGCTTTCCAAAGCTCCTTCTTCACAAAATGGAAAACATCTTGAGCTGGAGAATGGGATACGTAGGAAAGGTATTCACTTCCGTTTAGGATCTGAGTAAAAACATCACGATCAATTCGATTTGAGGTACAAGTAGGACAGGAGGATATCATCCCTTTCCCTCCGGTAGTACGACTCAGGATAATATTCTTCCCTAAGGGCGGATCAGTTTGGGATATCAAGGCAGCAGGATTTGGAATAAGAATAGACTGTGTCACCACACTGTGTGGAATTGTTTGTAAAAGGGAAAGGTCGAAAGTTTTCTCGGCAATTCTATGTTCCAATCCGGATATAACCAAGTCAGAGAAGGAACTCTTCAATCCAACATCGTGAGGGAAGAGCTGTGGACTCAGGGAACCCAGATCGTATCCCATTAATTTCAACCAGCTCTCATGATCTGAAAAGCAGATACAAACATGACAAGTTTATATAACCCTTAATACCCGTAACTTAACCAAAATGTTCCAGATTCTTACCAAAAGGAGGTGAAGACTCTGGAAAATTTATAGGATCATTTCCGTCAAGCCTGTACAAATGAATCTTCTCAGGTGTAGTAAGTAGGGTTGGAATATCTTCCCATTCAGGGGAAAGAAACTGACCAATTAATGGATCATAGACACGTTTACTTCTCATGTGGATGAGGGATGTAACCTGGAGAAATATTTGATTTAATTTATAAAATAAGTAAAATCTCTATATTTCATCAGTTTGCTATGAGTTTACCTTATCAAGGATACCTCCGGAGAAATCAATGGGTAGATAAAACGTAGGATCTGAATCATATACGATATGACCATATGGACTTCGAGACAGCTCACGGACAACCAGTCCATACTGATTAAAGACAAGAACCGGCGTGCCTCTATGATCACAAGCGACGTAAAAGTTTTCAACCCGATTCACTTGGTAGAAAATCAGTCTTTGTGTATCATCGTAAACTAGATGGATGAGTCTATTTTCTTTAGGGTTATAAATATGAGTAACTAAATCTTGATGAAGTACATCTGCATAGAAAAACTGTGTAAGATTTCCATGGTTATCCTTCCTTCCCACAAGTCTGCTTTTATGGTCATAATAGTAGTCAATGTCAAATCGGCCTCTTTTCCAAGCTCGCTTCAGTTGACCCAAGCTGTTATAACTAAAATATTCTTCTTTAGCATTTTGGATTACACGTCCAGCAGAATCATATCTGTAAATCCCATCGGCAAATCGTACTATTCTGTCTTGCTGGGTGTACTCAAGTGGAATGGTATTTCCACGGTAAGTTAAACTTTTCAAATTAC
This sequence comes from Xenylla mediterranea, assembly GCA_034700645.1. Classification (NCBI taxonomy): domain Eukaryota; kingdom Metazoa; phylum Arthropoda; class Collembola; order Poduromorpha; family Hypogastruridae; genus Xenylla; species Xenylla mediterranea. Next base: position 3,665 of record JAQGCY010001259.1, read on the forward strand.
TATTTCCATCATACTCAAACTTCCATGGTTCCACAGAATCCACTTCTACAAGTTGTCCATCTACGTCATATGTGAAGTTCTTGGATGGAGAGTATGTGTGATCGGAAAAGCCTACGGTTTTGGTTAATAATTTCAAGTGCTTAATACGATGGGAACTGAGTTCGTACGTGTACTCAAGCTTGAATACAACTACATTTTGGATTGAGAGTGAAAGGCGATCTGGGCGTCCATAACCATCGCAGAGTCGTGAAAATACTGCATTTTCATCAGCAATCGTCACATTTGCAGGAGACCGACTAATTTTAAACCTTCCTAGTTGTTCAATTGCTCCAGTCTTAGAGTCATATGCAATAGACAAATCCAAGGGATGACCGCCTATTCGAGACTTGACTGATGTAGGACGGAAGTTGGAGTCATAGGTGTACGAAAACATTCCTGAGGCAAATCCTGATTTTGATCCGAATTCTTGTTTTTCCTGGATAACTTTTTCCAATTTGTTGGTTAGAATTTGGTAGACGGGCTCAAATTTATTTTCAGTGCTACTGATCGTTGTTATGTGGCCCTTGTACTTGTAGTTAATTTTTCCTTCACTATATAGAACTGCTGTAGGGCGTCTGAGATAATCATATTGGTATGAAATTCGTCCGGAGTCCATTGGAAGCCATTTGGTTTGGAGTAAGCCATCCGATATATAATGCTTTACGAATGAGTTCTTTGGGGATGAACTGCCGGGAGGCTGATAGACTAACTTGGAGAAACCGACAGAATTTTGGAATGTGAATGTGTGTCTAGTGTTTTTAGGAGTTTCCATCCATTTGAGACCACCATGTGTGTCATATTGGAATAAGTATTCTCTGCCAGATCCTAAGAGTATTTTGGAAGGCTGACTATGATCATTGTATTCAATGGTTTTTAGAAGTTGGTTATCCCAGGACTTAATTTCAGTTGCAAAACCATTTCTAGCATAGCTAACTTGATGACCTCGTCTTAGTCCCCATTTCCAACTTTCCATTCTATTGAAACGATCGTAAGTTATGTTCATTGGAAATCGATGGGCTTGATTAGTTGCAGGAACAAAGTAAAGTGGAAGTCCAGTACTGTCGTATTGTACTGTAATAATGGGCTCATGTCTATAGTTGTAAACTACTTCCCGAGATAGAGACTGATCAAATTCCAAGGTAAGTACTCGACTGTCATTAACCCAAATTTGACGATCTAATATTCTCTCCGTTCCTATTATGTCCCCTAATACGCCGAATTTAAGTTCCTGCTTATTGCCTCGTACATCTGGAGTTTCTGGGTCGTGAATGTACTGAAATGATGGTGCTCTCATGACATTTCCTTCCGACGGCATAATATTCTTCAAATGAGGAAACAAACCCCAAGACATTCCCAGCATCTCATTCCCATTCACCGTTGACACGCTGTACGTAGCATTCTTTACATCCGTTGAGATAGTTTTCTCTTGGAGAAAGGCCTCGTCCATTTGAAGTTGCTTTATTGTCACTCGGTCAGTTTCTTCGTTTCTGAATACTTGGAAAAATGTAAATGCATTCTCACTACTAGAATCTGACACACGAACTTGGATAGAAGGTCCACTGAGCCCATACTCAAAGTTTGTAATCGTTCCCGTTTCTCCAATAATTCTTTTCACACGACCGTATGGATCATAATTGTAAAGTGAGCTCAAGCCAGTTGTAGTCACTTTTGCAAGGAGCAAACCATCTTCAGAGTACTCAAGTCGTATTTCCGAATTTTCCATTTCTTGGAAGTGAACCAATCTGCCAAGTCGATTGATCTTCAGACTACATTTCTTTCCCTGAGTATTTTCAATAGTAGAGACGACGGAACTATAATCTCTTAAAAAGAGAATTTTGTTTTCTGCACTGTCACTGATCTTGGATAGCTTGCCGTAGCTCGTGTTTTTCGTGTAGAGAAAGGTATAGAGAACTTTCCCTGACTTGAGATCTTTAGTCAGGGTATGCTGACCATAACGATTAAATATGTAAACCTCTCCAGTGGCTGGGTACACAACCTCATAGTCTCCGTTAGTGTTCGGTATTGGAATGTAATGAGAAACTTGCTTGAGTTCCAAGTAAGCCTGATCAGCAATATATATTGTACTATCAGGACCAATACTGAGGGCCGATATTGAACCAGCATCTAAATTATTTCTACTGGTTTCTCCACTAGCTGAAGTTTGGCTATAGTATGGAGGCACGTTGTCAGTTCGAACCAGTGCAGGAACACCGTCTTCTCTCACTGAGAACAGGTTCGAGTCTTCTGTGACAAAGTAGAGTTTCCCTTTCGGACTGAATACAAGGTCTAGGACTGGACGAACAATTTTCTGGGACATTTCACATTTCAAAACTCTTTCCACTTGATTGTCTTCAGTGATCCGAAATAGGTTGCCCTCATCAATAAAAAAGATTTTATTTTCCACAAGATTTAGAGCTAAGCTCGTAGGCCAATGTAGTTGAACTTTGGATGCGTCCGCACGAAATACACGACAAGAATCAAAGTCAGAAGTATGAACCAAACTCCCTCGAAGTGTCCATGGGCTTTGTTTTCCTATCAACGTGTAAATAGTTCCATGGGAATTGACTAGACGTATATTGGGTCCATCAGCAATGTAAATTGCCCCTCCACTCGTAATGGCCAGACCTTTGGGATGATTGAGTTTGGCTAATTTTCCTGGAAACCCATCACCACAGTTTTCCGGATCCCCTGGAACGCATTTTACACCCGTACCAACCACAGGTGACAAATTGATTTTCACGTCGGGAATGTTTTCCATTCTATTCACTCGCAGCACCTGTTTTCAAGCATTTGACTTTAGATTTGTTAACTCAGCAGGCATTTTAATGACATTTACCTGGTATTTCTCTGGGTCTGAAATGTATAGGTGACCATCCGCAGGAGAGATCGTCATGTAATATTGATGTGAAACTTTGGAATCACTGAAAAAATGTCAATTATCATCAAAATTCCAATAATTAAAACAGTCATATAGTTAAATATTCTTACGGCAAGAGAACAATAGTGTGAGTCCTATTATCTGGAGTGATTCGTCGGATCATATTAAAATCTCCCACATAAATAGAACCGTCAGGACCAGTAGTTAGAGCGACGGGAGAAAGTAAAATACTGTCACATGAGGGTTCACAGTTGAGAGACCGTTGTTGTCCTTTCCTTCCCAAAAATGTTTTGACACGTCGAGGCATTTCTTTCAAATGAACTTCAGAGCCATCACCCTTCTGAAGAATACCTTCATGGAAATTGTAATGATGGTGTATGTCTAGGTTCCATCCCCCTACGTCCGCAATGTCCACATCAAATCCTTTGAGTGTCACTGTCCGAGTTGTCCAAATGGGTTGAGCACAAGATGAGTATTCATATCCAATGGACACTCTAGCGACAGCTAGTCCATAAACTTTTTGTTGATAAACATTCCGCTTTCTCCATCCAAACGTGTATGTAATATTAGGGTCGGCTTCGAATGTCTTTCTATATAACTCTCCTTCAATAATAATTTTAAGATGGACTAAAGCTAAGCCGGTTGGGATTTCAGATTGAGTCAACTGAATTAGTATTGTTGCTAAATATCCCGAAGATTGGCTACTGTGATACAGGAGATGGACATCAGATCCAGGAATACCAATGCTTTCTTGCAAAATCTGTTACAAAATAAATTGAATTAAACGTTGATTTCGTGGTTCGTTTGGTTAGCTAAATATTAATAATGTATGTTTCAATATTGGAATATTGTGTCTCTACACATTACGTTAAATAATTTAAGCTTTTCTATGGATATATTCATTTCTTGTGGTTGCCTTTCAGAGTAATGGTAGATATGTAGATAGAACTCAGTTCAATTTTACCGTGAAAATAATGCTATTGTCCGGTAATAGTAAAAAGCATGAGACAACTTTCTCTTTCCTTATACCACGCTACAAAAGTAAATTGTGAAGAAAGATTAGTCGCTGCTCCGGTGCTCTAAGCTGAGATTAGATTTCTATCGGTACATTTATTCGTTAAATAAATCCAGAGGTACACTCTATAATCGTTCTGAAAATCTTTTACACCGTCAATAATCGCATACCTGTGTTTCACCAAAGACCAGTGTTCCATTTGAGTTGGCTCCAACCATTTCTGGAAACCAGGACGACATGACAATAGGAGATAGTTTGTCCAAGTCATGAATTAAGCATGGACTCTGGGTCACTGGATTTTCTTCCTGACTCAAGTCTCTCAAATGGTTTCCACCAACAGTCATAATAATTGGAGGATCTATTACAACGATTTCGTTCCATGGCACAAATATGGTTCTCGTTAATGGACGAAAGGGATTTCTCTGAAACTGTAGAGTAACCGATCCACCTCCGTTGACAAGCATATCAAACCTACAAGTAGCAATAGTATTTTAAGCTCTATACAATTCTATAAAATTCTGAAGCTAAACTTTTCCCCGGTGATCTAAAACAGTGATTTCAAAGCGAAGTCATGAACATTAAACAAAGAATATACAACTTGAATAGTGTAGAAGAATAAGCCTTGTGGAAGACTTAGACTTATGATTATTAATAAAACTGAGTTAAATATGAGGCATTGGGTCATAGGGAAAAGTTGGCTTCGCCATCATATAGGTCGTTTATGAATTTAAATAAGTTTAGTTTTCAAGTTCATATTATTTTGTCCGTACCATCCACCTTTCCTTGTGAGTGTGAATCCAAGTCTTTGGCTCTTATCGACACTGACTCGGATGCCAACAATTCCTAATCCATCGGATGAAAGAACTTGGCCTCGAATGACAGATACTCTCCTGTAAGAAATTTCCCATGGGAATCCCCACAGAGAACAAAATTGGTCTATCTCCGCATTTACCCAATATACACAATTTTGTACTTTTACGACATGACATGACGTAAAAGGCAAAAGAATTGTTATATGAAGTAAAGGAGATAAAATATTAAGTAAAAAAGGTGTAAAAAATAACTGTTATGATTGTAGCTCTACTTTCTTTCTCGAGTTTTAATTGGGGAAAGTTTTAGTTTCGTTAAATGAAAAATCAATTTCTACATCTTATGACTTCCTACATTTTGAACAAAACAAGGTATTTGTGACCAAGGATTAGTGGACTAAGGAACAATTTAAGGATAGGAATAATTTGAGACTGAGACAAAGACTGGGACACAAAAGGTAAAGGATTGCTTGCGCTTTGTAGTCTAACAGTAAGTATTCCTACTAGAATTAGCTTCTGTAATACTTGAGCCAAAATGAAACAAAAGCAGTAAAAGAAAAAGTTGAGTTAATCAAAGCATTCCCAAACCCTTGCTAACTAATACGCTCTCTCAATAGAAATTTTTGTACTAAGAGTTTAATTTACTTGAGCCTTCTTTTACTAAACTTTCTCAGCGCCCAGAAGAATTGCATTCAAGAAAATGAGAAAATGAAAAGTGAGATTTGTCGGCTCAGAATTAGGCGAAGAGCTTTAAAGAGAGCAAAAATGTCTTTGTAGGGAAAAAATTGAGAGGAGGAGCCAATTTAATTGGAAATAATATAAGAAGCAACGTCGACTGTTTTTTTTAGTTGGACTTACCGATGCTCGAAAGAACTCCAAAAGTGACTATTTTCGGACACGAGGGGTAAGTTGTAAGTGAGATGTGATCAGAAACAAATAAACAACGCCAAAATTAGTTGCAGATCAAGTTACGCACAAACATTTTCTGTCGGTTTGGTTTTCATTATTATTAGTTAATTTAAAGTTCAAAAGAGTGGCTCTTATTGCCAAAAGAAGAAGAATGAGTCTAATGTTCTTTTGATACCCTTCAATTTTTCCCCAAAGAAAACTATGGTAAACTCGTGTCCAAAGTACGTACATACGTATTAAACCAAACCGAACGGAAAGTTAATATATAAAGTGAAAGCAAGGAAGGAGCCGAGTGAGAGTAAGAGACAGAGAGACAGAGATAACAATGTTAAAGACGACACACGCGTTAAAAATAAAGGAAATAATGAGAAGAAATAATAGCAGAATCTAAATGATTTAGTTTCCTTTGAATAATTAGTAGCTTCATACGCTTCTGTTTATCTAAAAGTCTATTTTAAGTATTGTTTGGGCTCAGAGCTAAAATAATGGCTCAATAATAGAGGTAGTAGAAGATACTTTGCTGTTGTGCTGAAGATAAAGAGAGCAGATAGGACACACAGAAAAACACATAGAAGACGGATGTCGTACTAGTTAACAAACATTTAACACAAATAAGGCCGAAAGATGAGAGTCTCTAATTTCTAGTCTTTGAGTCTTTTTCCCAAAACTCCGCTGTTCTGCCTACTCACTACTACTTTCTACTTTCCTTTGATTCATGTGATAACAAACTCCTCTTTCTTTCTCTCTTTCCTTTCCTACGAAAGCAAAAGACTCAAAAGTTGAAACAAAGAGTCCATCCTCAAAAGTTAAATGATATGCCTTATTATTAGCTTTCATTTAATTAAGTCGTCTTTACTACATGAATGAACAAGGTGAAAGATAAACAATACAAAAATCAAGTCTTGTTACCTTTCCCAGTACTCATCTTTCTGGGCGTAGCTTTGGACGCTTTCTTCCTCAATTAGAAACTTAACCCTTTGGTAAAAGGATGAAGTGACACTGGGTGGTTGTTTACGGAGCAGAACTTCCACAGGATCATTGGCCGTCATGCACATCAAATGCTCTTTACAGGCTGGACTTTCACAACATTCGCTGTCGGAACAATCTGTCATTCCATCTAAGAAAATCACAAAACGTCATACCATTTTATGTATGTCCCAACCTCATTTCCCAACTTTGTTCTCCTTTCCTCATATATAATCCAAACACTCATATTTCTTTTAGGTTTTCTATTACTCTACATTTCCATGTTATTTTACGGTTTCTCAAGATTCAAGAAAGCTCTTCACTACTAAAACCGCAGCCGTTGATTTCCTATCTATGTATACTGTATGTGCTCTCTTGTACTTTACAATCTGATTCAATTTTACAGAAAAGCTCAATCAGTTCTCATAGCGTAGAGGTAAACCATAATTTATTTGACTTGTACGTGAGGCGTACAAGATTTTCTTGGTTTTCGGATGTCAAAATCTTTTACTTCAAGAGAGAAAGAACCAAAACTCCAGAAGTGAAAATGTGAATAAGTACAGTTTAATGTGCAGATATCTCAAAGGAAAACCGAAGAGGACTCACAATTGTGCTCAACATAATGGTGTACGCTGGATGTTGAGAATATGATAGAGAGCATTATCTTGTCATAAAAGAAGAGCTTCGACCTTATAATATATGACCGACTCAAGGATTTGAATTGAATGTACATTTATATACAAATACATCCACATTGTTGAATTAAGAGTTTGGAATAGGGCTGTATACGTTACGTTACGTTGCGTTACCTGCATGGTAACGGTAACGTAACGGTTCAAGGTGGTAACGGCAACGGTAACGTAACGACAAAAAAAGCTAGAAACGGAAACGGACCGGTAACGAAACGGTAACGTAACGCAAAGTAACGGAGTAACGAATACAAGAAATTAACATGGAAGGAGATGGAATATCCATTTCCT
>JAQGCY010001260.1:0-11259 GCA_034700645.1 Xenylla mediterranea
ATATGTCCAATTGATTGACCAGTTACGCATAGGCCAGTTTTTAAGACCGCGCGCAGCGCGGTCGAGAAAACTGGTTATTCTCTATAAACATTATGCAGAGCCCGAAGGGTTGAATCCAGAACCGACCTGCTCATTTGCTGACCAATGTTGGTGCCCTTCTGGGTTCACATACGATGACATATATGGAAAATGCGTTAAAGAAATGTCTGACAACCGTAAGTTTGATTCTCCAAATCTTTAGTTTGTCTATATTGGATTTAACTCATCAAGAAGTTTTCACAACCAACTATAACATTTGTACCATACTTGTATTTATTCCAGTAAATTGTAATAACGACCCTTCATTGTGTGATATTAATGCTCGTTGTATTCAGCGTGACGACACTTTTACATGTCAATGCAACCAAGGATTCAGCGGAGATGGTAACCACTGCCTTCCACAGAGTAAATTACCAATAGTAATGTTGTAGCAATTTAAAAATTAAACTACTTTTGACGAAACTAATACACTGTCATAGATCTGTGTACCAGTCATTCCCAATGTCATCAGTATGGAGAGTGTGCTTACAATAGAACCGAACTCCGTTATAGCTGTAAGTGTCGGGACGGGTTTATTGGAGACGTGAATGATTGTAGACCGAGTCCGGATGTTGGTTGTGACATTCTTAGGAACTGTCACATCAACGGTAGATGTGTTTGGAAAGCCGAAGGGTCTAAATACCAATGCGAATGCCAACAAGGCTTTATTGGAGATGGAGTTAATTGTGTCGAGGATATGACTGGATGCAATGTTCTAAACAACTGCAATCGCAATGCGGAATGTATGTACGATACTCTGGCTAGAGCCTACCGTTGCAGCTGTAAACAGGTAAAAAATATTTCGATATTAAATAATTCACTTTTATTTCTCACATGCAATTTTAGGGATTTGAAGGAGATGGAACAAGGTGTAGATCATTAATACCTTGCTACCAAGATAACACCGTTTGTGATCTAAACGCTGAATGTGGTCCATTACCAACTACAAGGGAATGGAAATGTCAATGCAAACCAGGGTTTGTTGGAGACGGTTACGAGTGTCGTGAAGCTGGACGTCGCGACAATCAATTTTTGTTTCTAGCTAAAGGAATGTCTATTATTCAAGTACCACTTGATGGAAATATTTCGGAACCAATACTGGTCGAGCCACATAATGAAGCTATTGGTATTGACATTGATTGCTTGAAAGAGCAAATTTATTGGAGTGATGTAGCAAGTAGAGCCATAAAACAAAGCAATTTTAATGGATCTGGAAAAACTACATTTCTTCGAGAAGGTATTTCATTAATTTCTGCAGTAATGCTCACATATTTATTGGTTAACTTATGGTTGACTTGAATACAAATTCCATATGACAGAAATTGGGTCACCTGAAGGAATTAGTTTGGACTGGACAGCTAGAAATCTGTACTGGACTGACTCCTTGAAGGATACTATTGAAGTAGCTAACCTGGATACAAAACAACGGAAAACGCTTATATTGTCACAGTTAGTAAATCCCCGTGGAATTGCCGTATATCCTCAAAGAGGGTAAGAATGGTTTAATTTGTATAAACTAACATTGAATAATTGATTGAAACGTATGAATATGTAGGAGGTTGTTTTGGAGTGATTGGGATCGGAATAATCCGAGGATTGAGTTTTCTGGACTTGATGGATTAGGACGCCAAGTACTGGTTGCTGATGGATTAATTCTACCAAACTCACTCGTGATAGATTTTGCTACAGATCAGCTTTGCTTTGCTGACGCTGGCTCTCATAAAATTGGTAATTAATGAACCATTAACAATTTTTAAATTTTTGAAAATATTTTTAACAAATCTCAACAATACTTTAGAATGTGTTGGTGTAGATGGAAGAACTAGAAGGACGTTCATTTCGGATGCTTTGCATCCTTTTGGAATAGCTTTGACTGCTGATACATTCTATTATTCTGATTGGAAAACGTTAGTTAAATATTCATATGTTTTCATACAATTAGTTAATAAAACTTAATAATAAATTCTGAAAATTTTTCATAGAATGTCAATTGAGCGAAGCTCCAGGAACACTAATAAGAAAGAAGAAAGTATACCAGTGTTTATCGGTGGGCGAGGAAAACTATATGGCCTAGTTCTTGTTCCAAACTCATGTCCTCAAGGTAGGTGAATGTGATTCTAGTATATAGTAATCAAATGAATAAATTAAAGGTGATATGACCAAATCCTAAAATTGTTTTCCACAGCGTATAACCCCTGTAGTCAAAATACATGCGGAGAAAACCACATATGCTTACCAAACATAAGAGGAGGAAGATCCTGTCGGTGTACTGACAAAGCTGGACCAGAGTGCAAAGATGGACTTTAGTATACTTATAAAGTTTGGTACATAGTTCCTCATCTTTCAAAGATTTATTTGTTTTTTCCAAAAAAGTATTGTTGAAGAATGAATCTGCTACATACATATAAAAATTATAATTTTGCTGGTAAAATGATTTCATGTTCCTCATTTCAAAGTAAACCATATTCACAATTTGGTATGAAAAACGTTGTGAAGTAGAAAGCATTGAACCATAAAAATGCGTCAACATTTAATCTAATTAACCCGAATCTTTTTTTAAATTTGTACATTATCCTTGATTAATTGTTTAGCGTCCATAAGTCCAAGTTCATAAAATCTAAGATTTGATTGCTTGTTATAAATTGAAAACTTTTAATTCTAAATATTTAAATAAAATTTAAAATATTACAGGTTTGAACTTTGATTGATATCGCTTAAATTATTTGCCAATTTTTCTCGAATAAACACTAACGAAACTCAACTTTCTCAGTAACTGTGAAAGTTGAGTTTCTCTTGATTGGCATCTATCCTCTTTTACTAGCAAACGTATCCTTGTCTTTCTCTCGTCTGTAGCAGCATCTTCACTGAAACTGAGCACAATGAACGAATAATGAAACAGCCGAGTTTAAAAGAAAATCAATGGTTCCTCGGAAAACTCCTATCCCAAATGTTCCAATACTCTTATCGTAATGTGGAACACTGCTGCTGGTACTATAATAATGTATGGTGAACCGAGTACCAGTTCTTGAGTCTTGACTATTGGAACTTGTACTTGTACATACGGAATGTTATACAAAGTTTTTGCTTATAAAAGTATTTACTTGGTACAAGAAACATGACTGGATGCGGATTTGGAAATTGGGTTACTCATAATAATCCAAAGAGAAAGTTGAGATATGGAGAGCTCGTGCTCATCATCAAATTTTATGGAAATAAACAGTCTATCATTAATTAATACAAAACATGCTCTTAGTTTAGTTGGTTCTTTATAATACAAAACAGGTACTTCAATTTTTATTTAGATTATAAGCAGTTCAAATTAAACAGTGCTATTATTGTGGAATATATTTCTGGAGCTTCGTTCCATTGTTAATTGAAAATGTTTAAGTAGGTGAGTAAAATCTTATCTTCCTTAAAATATTGTGAGAGTTTCAAAGTTAACAAAAAATAGGAAATAAAGTTAGCACGAATTTAATTTTATCGGAAAGGAACTAATATTTTATTTGCTTTTTATGATTGATATGATTGAAACATTTTTTATGTGATTAACCGATTTTCATTACCTAAATAAAATAAGTTGAAAGCTTAAATTGCAGAGTTCTTGTAAACGGCTTGGTACGTTTATTGCAATTTCATAATAGAAAGAATTAGTACAAAATGCAATGTCCGGAGATGTGGCCGTATAAGCAAATGATCAAAGTTTCATTTTAAAACTCATTTTATTCTTATATTATTTACTTCTTGCTAACCATAAAATTAACCATTAGAAATGCTCAGATTTTTAAAGCTCTATTTTTGCAATAGTCAATTATATTAAAAGTATGAAATATATGTTTTATGTTAAGCTATTTTTATTTCACTTGAACTTAAAATGCATGTAATACCAAATGGTTTATTTCAGCTTCAAAAGTTTGTAACTGACAACTTGAATATTGAGGTATTCAATTCAAGGCAAAAAATTCTAAAAATGAAGTTAGCAAAAAGTGTATAAAAGTATCATCGACAAAAACTGCGGAATAAAAAATGATTTTATAAGAATTAGCTATCAATTTTTAGTGAAATTAATTATTTGTTTAAAGGTTTTGAGACAATGGAAGTCTTGTTGACTGGTACTTCCCACGCTTCAGAAAAGCTTCTAGTCAGCATAAAATTAACGGAAGGCGTTTCTTGATAAAATGGTAAAGGAATATTTTGATGCCAAATCACACCAAAAACCATGTACATTTCAAGATTCAATTCAATGGAACTTTTGGTGTTCTCTCGAAAGAAGTTTTAGAAGAAACAAAATTAATCATACATCAAACCATTATGAGGCTTTTAAACAGACCAAGATGGTAGGACCACACTGTAATAATAGCTCATCAATACCACTCAGACTCATCCGACGTGCAAAATTTAACCTAAAAAAGTCAATCCTAATAACCTTCTCAATACTCATTAGTTTTCTCCTAATTCTTCCGACTCCAACCACTGCAATCGATCCTCATCACCTTTTATTTGGAAAAGTAGAACCACAAACAAGTCCTCTCCGAGATACATCAAACTCAGATGTTTCACAATTAGAGATAGAAGCTGAAGATGAAGATGACAATATTCTTTTACTACAAAACAAAAATATTTATCGAAACATGAGCCTCAACAATCCTTTTCAAGGTAAGCTTTATTCTTCAAAGTAAATCCTTCTCCGAATCAAATTGGATTTCATAAAACAATTGATGTAGCATTGGAAAAAATACAAAAGTTGTAATCTTGTAGTTGTGATACATATAAAAGATAATTATATAAAGTTGAGTATCGGCATATTCCAGAAAGCTATATCACATTTGCTCAATAGGCAACGCATATTATCAAGTGCCGAATTCAGCATTTTCTTCTCCTTTGATTTTTTCAAACGTATAATTTCCCCGACCGTCCATATGCAAATAGTACTCGTGCCATTGCCACAAGGATCTTCGATGAGTAACAGTGAATAAAGTTATTCCAACTTTACGGCAATAGCTGTAAATTTCTCCCTCAACATCCACACTAACAGCACTAGTACATTCATCAAGTATTGCAAACTGAGGTTTATGATAAATCAGTCTTGACATTGCCAAGCGTTGCTTCTGACCACCAGATAAGACGTCCATCCAATTATCATAGTCATCAAATGATCTTCTTTGTCCAACTAGCGTTGTTTCTTCAGTTGTAGGTTTTTGACTTGCTAGCCATTCTAAATCTACTTTAGCCAGTATTCTTAAGAGATCAGCATCACTCAGTCCCTGAGAAAACAAAAGAAACACATAAAATGTAGTCTCCTACTTAATAGGCTTGGGATTATTATTATCAAATCACCTTTAGTTCCATATCCTCTTTGGAGTCCGGGTAAATTATTTGGTCTCTCAATGTTCCCATAGGCATATATGGTCGTTGTGGAACATAAAATAGCTTATCTTTAGTTGGTTTGGTTAAAATCCCACCTCGTAAAGGCCATAGTTCTCCGAGGATTCGAAACAAGGATGATTTTCCACATCCATTCGGTCCGCAGATTAAAACATTTGTTCCTGATCTTACTTCGAGATTTAGCTCCTAGCATTCAAAAATAATATATTATAATGGATTTGAACGTAAAACTAATAATAATTAGTCAGATTAAAAATAGACTTCTTCAATACCTTGATTAAAAGATCCCCGTTTGGCGTTACTATTGGGACTTTTTCAAACTTGATGATATTATCCTCATACAAATATACTCCAACATTTAATAGTTGATTGTTATTTGGTATTTTGATTTCTTCCTGTTCCCTATTAAGCGTCTCCAAAGTACATAGTAGTTCGTCTACTCTAGATGTAAAACCAGCCAAGCGGGATAGTTCTTTTCCATTCATAACCAGACGTCCAATTGCATGGGCCAAGTTGATTAACATTCTTCCGGATTTATAATAAGCCTGCATGTTAGAGATTTACGACAGAAAAAAAATGAAATCACCATAGATATACATTTTAAATTTGCTATAAAGAACATACCTCCAGTCTTTGCTGGTGCGACATTTCATTCAGAACATTATTTGATGATAGAAATGGTCTGCTAACGGAAAAGTAGCCAACTACAGTCGCAACATCTTTAAAGGAAGGTGGATAAATTAATTACGGATATATGCATTCATTTTCTTCAAAATTCAAACATGTCTATAAATTAACTTACATTTTGCCACAATATTTTCCATAAAATTCATTACAAACTTGAATTCAGTGAAGGATAGCAGATGGTTACACTGTCATGGAAGTTTTAATTGATTACCATCTCGTGTAACTTTATAAGAATAATAAAGTAATGTCTTACCAGTTTATGAAAAGTATTTGTTAATACTGTAAGTTCACGCTTATTTCCACCATAAAACGCCACTTCTTCCGCATTTATTTGTAATCTGGAGTTGACATATCTAAATTCTCCCTCAAGCGCTTGTTCCTTTGTAGTTAATTTTGCCATTGGTTTTCTAATCTTAACTAATATGGCTGCTGCTAAGGTTAAATATCCTAACATAAATCCAGGTACGCTTTTTCCAACACTTGTACTTATTCCATAAACGTAAATAAATATATCGAGCATCGGTTTAGCCATTTGCGAGTAGAGTTGAGCCAAAGTTGCAGAAAAGCGATCCACATCCGTCGAAACTAATTGATCAATATTGGGTAGTTTATCAATACTCTTGTAGAAAGTGTTATTCGACATGTGCTGTTGGAGTAAGTGCGAGGTCAAGCGATATCGAAATCTTAGGTGCAGCTTCTCGGTTGAGAATTTTAGTGCAGAGTTAACAAGAGCCATCTGTAGAAAGGATTAATAATTACAAAGCAAACCAATTAAAATAATTATACAAATGAAAACTAAAACTTGATTACATACCAAAGGCATAGTCATTGCAAACTCAAGTAAATGACGATTAAATTTCTTGTTATCATGTGTAATTATAGCAGACTCGAGCAAAGTTCCTAAGTAAATAGTCCATACGTCGCACATTGAACGTACTACAAGCATAGAAGTTATGAGTCCCAAATATCCGGTTTCTGGACAAAACCATTTCGGAATTAAAATTTTGAGTATTTTCTTAAGCTTTTCATAAAATCTAGAGTCCAATTTCCTATTTGAATTATCTGATGTGTTACTGGATATAATTGATGTATTTCGGCCATTCTTTGCCTGTCTCCTAAAAAAAATTAGTTTAAAATAATTGTTTGAGATTTTTTGTGAAAAGAGGAACAAGGACAACCATTTTGTTCTTAGTTTACCTTTTGGATTGCAAATACAAATGTAAGATGAAGGCTGCAGAAGTTAAACTTGAACCAATAAATACAGCTTGTAGAGATTTTAGTTTGAACCGTGGAACTGAAATATTATTCTTGCTTAGAACACTAGGCATTTTTAAACTTTCTATTTTATTTATTCGGATAAGATTTCACACACTAAACGAAGGGTTAAAATAAAATTCAGGCAAAAAGGGATATTATAATCTACAAATAATAAATATCAATTCCTTGGTCGAAGTGTTTTAAGGATATTGAACTTTTTGCCGTAGAACAACTATTTAGCCTACCTGTCTGCTTTTGGTCAGTTTTCGTTAAATTGACCTATATAAGACCACAAAAAATGCATGCAAAAGAAAACAACTTTATAACAGTTTTCAGAACTTAAGAAAATTATTATTATATGCATATACTACATCAGTACTACAATAACTCAAACTCGTACTTGTACAAAAAGTTGTATTTTTTAACGTATATGTAAGTAAAGGTGCATGACGACGATAATAATGACAATGAGAATGAGTAAGCGGAACCTGCTATAATAACTTCTTAAGAAAAATCAGGTAACCCAAGAGAAAATATTAAATACACTAACACCACATATACTTCTCAAACTTTGTGGTACCTCAACCAAACTTGGGACATTTGGAATGTTTAGAACTAATGGGTACAATGAGTACAACAACACTTAAATGACTTATATAACTATGATATTATATGATTTACTTCTTCCTCACAGATCTTCACTTCAATGGTCAATCATTCATTTTTTTCATGCAATCCATCCATGTTACCGAATGATCATATTATAGTAAATATTACAGAGATAATACTTATCTGGAAGCAACTGCAGATATGATTCTCTAAAATGGAACTGTCATAAATAATGTAAAATGCTGAATCTTATATAATATTCATTTTAATATTACCACGAATGAAATCTTGGTTGACAAAAATAGTAAAGTTAGCTTTAATTTATTCATACTCACAGGGACTCATTCATATTATGAGAGTTTCTACAGCCGTGTAGAAAAAAATGCAATATTAGAATTTATTTGTAGGATCAGGCTGTGAAAATCCTAATGGTACGTACTGCTTTTGTTGTTAATTGGAATGAAGCTCAAAAAATTTATCCATATAGAATATTATCGCACAATCAGGCAATTTCTAAAGTAAAATTCTCTTGCAATTAAAATGAAATTATTGACTTCTTTTTATCTATTTACACCTATTATGTTTAGTGCGTAGTATGGAACACCATGTAGAAGCAGAAATTTAATTCAAGCAAGGCTTATTAAATACAAATATCATTATGTACGAATACGAAATCTATGGTGCACTCATCCATATTCAAAAATTGGAAAGTAGCTCGCATGGAATTGGAGAAAAGAGTTGGAAATCTGCTCTGTCTGACTGTCTGCGCTCTCATATAACAGTACCTTCCATCCAAAATCCGTAAAATATTCGTGTATGCATTTAATTCCAGAGAAAGAATAAAATGCCTGAATGCTTCAGTAAATTTCTATGATAACGAATACTGTATATTGGTTTTGACAAGTTTCTCCAGGCTGAAGTAAAATTTAAATTACTTGCAATATCCGTTATACGTCTACTACTAATAGAAAACTCTCGTAAAATTCCTTAGCATTCCCTTACGTGAGAATTTGGAATACAAAGTTTCATACAATTTAGTAGGTACTTTGGAAGTAGTTGCTTCCGATTTTTTACGATATTGAAAATTTTTTATGCATTTTATTAACTGCAAGGAAACTATTGTAATTAATTCAATCAATACTTTTTCTATTACACTCAAATAGTAAGACATCATCATCATCATCTGAATAATTTAATGTGATATGATATCCCAACTGCAAAATTCAATGCAAAAAGTGTCCTCCTGAAACATATCCCATCCATTCCTTACTTCTCATCACTTTCATCACAAAAGAAGGAACAGAGCTCTAAGGGATGAGTATTAGTTTCAGTTTTGTGGTTTTATATTGTCATTTCAGGACTGAAAATCTTAGTCTAAAGTCTACTATACTAAAATATCTAGGTGTACCCTACATATATGCGAAGCCCATTATGCATTATATTTGTCTTCCTGTTAAAGATTTTAGTCTGTTACTCTCAAACGGATCCACTCAACTCAAGACTTTTCAGTTTCCAGCCTATATAAGCGTCATGCTGATTCCATACAAAAAAATATGCATCACTTCATAGTGTCCCTTGGAAAAAGCTAAACTTTCTATTGGTACCTTCAACTCCCCTTGTTCCATCCAACTCTTGAAGTAGAAAGAAGAGGAGAGAACAAACTTTCTCTCTTCAGTCCTAGTCCTGGAGCCTGTTTTCTCCGAGGCGACTCTGCTTTTACTTTACTCCTTCCCATCTTCAGTTTAACGTTTAGATTGGAAAAAAGTTTTCCAAGGAACAGAACTCAACTCAATTCACTTCAGGCTCGTCTTTAGTTCCTAATAATAAACTATTGAGAAATATCAAGAAAAACTTGAATAACCGTTTTCTAAAAATTGAAAGATTTAACCTAGCGCATATACAGTATATATTTATGGTTACTATTATATATCATTACCAATTTCCTTCCAGGCACGGAAACGAGATTGTGAATGTGAATAGGTAGCCAAAATTTCTTTTAAATTACTGTTTCATATTAATCAGCAGTTTCTAGTTTGACAAGCAATAATAATACTTGTTAGTTCCCAATTCATATGCAGAGTTGACAGTTGGTGCTTTGGTAGTGAGTTACTTGTATTAATGTAGACATTCAATTACAATGGGAAACAATAAGTCGTAAGTTTAAGTTAGTATAACTGGCCACAATATTTCGTATTGTTTATTCTGGACAATATCCAAAAAAGTTTTACTTCAATAACTGTTTTATGCTTTCGGATTCTCCCAACTAAAGAGTGAATCATTTGAAGTGAAATGTTTTTCTTCTAGTAAAAGTAAACCATTCTTTAAATTATTACAAAAGTAAAGTTAAATGATGTCAGTATTCTCGTAACTGTTCGAAAAAGCAGAAGATAAATCTTTCTACACTTTATATTTTCATTAATTCTGTTCATCTTGACTTTTGCATGATAACCGAGAAGACAGCTATTCCAAATTTATTTGTTATATTATACTACCAGAACTTCGAGGAAAAGAAAGTTGCGTGTATCAAATAAACCACGAATAAGAGAATTTTGTTCAATATTTTGTATTTACAACTTTGGAGAAAATTAACTCTTGCTCTTACGCAATAAATTAACAAATAAGTCTACTCTTGCTATAACAAGATTGATTAAACAATACACATCTAGTGAAACATAATACTACATTACAATCATTCTGTCACAATGATGCTGGGAATCGCAATCGCTTGTATTGTTATATTTTTAATTGTTTTCATACTTTTGATAATATTTGTGGGGCAATCAATGAACGACAGAGCGTGAATTATATTCAGGATTTCAGGTGAGTATGGAAAAATATTGAACTTATAAACCCTGATGGATCTCCATTTAATTACTACAACAGAGTTAACGCTTGTTGTTATTCTTTGGCCATTTTAGAAATCTTACCAGACCAATTAATTGCCAATTAACTTTATAAAAAGAAGTATCATTCAAGACTCGAAATTGGAACTTGATATATATAAATATACGTGCATAGTATAGTGCATAGTCTTGACAGGGTTCTTTGAAAAGTTTACGAAGAATTTTTAATTAAGTTTCAACTTGAAAGAGTTTTTCTGAAAAATTATCTTGAATAAAAGTGAAAGATGAAATATGTGTGTTCTATAAAGTATTGATCTTTTTAGCTTAAAATTTCTTTGACCATCAAGGCATTTATACTTCCTTCTATGTAACAGAATTATTGCTACCATATAACATATAATAT
>JAQGCY010001261.1:0-11251 GCA_034700645.1 Xenylla mediterranea
ATTATAATCAACCAACCTTGCTTGCTTGGATCGGAATCTAATTCATCTCATTACAGCAAAAAACTATATGCTAGCATTTCCAAGAATGCTTCATTTTCTTCTTGTTAGGATGGAATATTTCCTTAGAAATATGTAACCATAAGCAGTAGGATGAATTTTTTTGGGCGTGTGTACGTACGTACATATATCTCTGAATATGTATAAAGTTTTCTTTTCCATCCATTCCAATCCAATTCACCACGATATTACGAAAAGTTTATCAACGGCGACGAGCAGGAAAAAAAAGTGGCTACGATACGGGCTGCGCGCATCATATCACGGTATAATGATGCAGCTTGCAGCATTTGGATGTATGGTACTTAGTACTATGGTTAAAGTTTAGTTTTTGCAGGCATTCGCAATTCACATTCGCATTCCACATTATGAACAGAATTAAAGAAGACTATCAAAAAAATTCAACCAAACTTGCAAACTATGTATGTAAGTAAAGAGGAACTGAAATACTGAATACAACACTACATTCAACATTTGCTTTTGCGACAGAGTGAGCAGAGGAAAAACAGTCTGTCTGACAGATGAGCCGAAGTCAAAGCCAAGCCAACTAAAATAGCTGGCTGTGGTGGCTATGACTATGAGTCTGACTTGACTTAAATTCAAGTGTTTTTTAGTAAATGTATTTTGTTGTATACATATTACATACTACTAGTACTACTATTACTAGTAAAAATTTGGAAATAAAAAAGCCGACGACCGAGCCCTCCGGAGCTTTTTGGAGTTTTTTATTCTGTTCTGTTTCTCCTTGTGTGTTTGAGTATTAAGTATTGAGTATTGAATTGAGTGAGGATTGAGGAAGAAGAGAGTGTAGTGGAGTGGTAGTGGGACTCAAAACACTCGGACACTCTCTAAATACATAAATCTGACGGTTTTTTAATATTATTTTGTGTTGGAAAGTGAAAAAAAAAATCATCAATTAATAGTTTGTAGTTTAGTTTCCAATTTACTCCAATTTTTTAGAAAACAAAACAATGTAAAACTTGACAATTATTATTGAAATTTGCATGCTGAAATGATCTGATCTCTTGGAGTTGAAGAAAGACTTATAAAAGGCGAAACCGAAAGAAAAATCAATTGTTTCTTTCTGTATGCTAATTCTGTCCATTATAAAGGAAATTAAATTAAATTGTGAAGTGATAGTACAGATACATTGCATTACATATTAGTGAATGTTTGCAAAAAAAGAAAGCTAATTGTTTTGTATTAGGATTTTATAGGAACATGGAACAATGATTTACGAAAGGACAAAGTTGCAATAATAAACACAGAATACTCTTAATAATAAATGTATGAATTAAATTCCAAATTGGCATCAAATGTCCAATCCCAATGTAAATAAATGTATACACACTGTACAACAATTATCCAGATTGTTTCCATTAATTAATTAAAAAAAATGCAATGTCACTAAAGCTCCTCCTCCTCCTTCAAAGAAAATTAATCCTGATAAGGAAAAGGACCCTTAAAACTACTACTACTCCCTTTACAGTTACAGTTAGAAAGTCACAGTCAAAGTTTGATATTATTGATATTAAATATAGGAAATTGGAGTACTGGGGTGATTTTGATTTGTTAAAGTACCCTTTCTACAATTTAAAATTACAATTGCAATAGTTAAGTTAAGCCGACCTGACCTCATTCAAATTCAATTCAATTGATCCATTCTTTTTTTTGTATAAAATTGCTTTGTTAATTGTTGTTATTAATAACTTGATAATGTAATTGATCATTGATGACTAATTATTACTATTACAATTACTACTAAAAGAATTTAGTTTATTTTTTTGGTGCATTAGTATTAGTATTAGTTTTCCAATCTCCACTCCAGCTATTGATATTGATGAATTATTAAAGTTAAAGTTAAATTTGGAAGGAGGATTCTTCTAGTCATTGCCAATTGGCCTGGCACTGGCGACTGCACTATCGACTGCGACTGGCCTGACCCAATAAAATAAAATATACAGGACAAGACAATATAATAAATCAATTAATTAAATAATTAAAAAAAAAGTGATAAGGATAAGGACAAGGATTATAAAGGAAATAAGGCCTGATTTGATTTGATTTTATAAAATTAATAGACTCTCAGAAAAATTCCTTTCCTGGAAGGAATAGGAAAATAATATTTGATTTAATTTTTTGACTGAAGTAGAATGAATTTACGAAATAAACCCACCTCACTCTACTACACGTTACATGGTGTTTCAATATTTTTCTTTGCTTTTTGGTGTGGACTGTGGTTATTACATATAATTGCAATTATTTGGAGGTAAGTCAATTCTCAATTGCCAACTATAATATCAAAATTTATTTAATTCTTATCCACTATCCAGTTATCCTTTCCTTATCCTTTTTATTATTACTTCCGTCCATCAAATATCAAAAATCAAATGCATATATATGCATGCATAGACGCTGAGGCATAGTGCAGAAGCAGATACCTACAATTATCCATTCATTGATATTCATATTTCATAGAAAATTGATAAGTTAGCTTAATGCTTAATTCAAATCACATTTCCTAACTGTCATTGTGGATTGTCATAGTCATTTTGCATGGAGATAGGACATGAAATAGAAACATGGAAGATCAATACTTATGTATAGCGATTCCCGATTTCGATTTATACGATAGCGTGCAAATTTCATTACGATTACAATTACTTACAACAATTACCATTCGCTTGGCTTGGCGTGGCTGTGGGTTTCTTTTTTTGGATTTGGATTTTGGACTGGCCAAAAAACCAAGATCAATGCATTAATACATTGATTAATCCCTGCAAATGCTCAAGAAACAAGAAAAAATGTTCTAATATTATGAACATGATAAGTTGAATAATTCTGTGAACTTGACAATGAACGTTGGCATTTTGATTTTATTAGTTTTTTTTAGTTGATTATGATTACATATGCCTTTAAACATTTTAAACATACAGTCAACATGTATAGCTTAGCTTAGGAGGATTAAATGATTTATATTTTATATTTATAAATGCAAATGTTCCACATTTTAATGATTTACTTTGACATTGACTTGAAGACTTAAGAAATAACACTTAACTTCTTGTCTTACTCATCAACTCCAACAAATCCAACAAATAAAAAAGTATCAAGTACAAACAGTACACAAGTTCAAGATTTTTGATTGCAGTTTTTCTTGTACTCAATTTTTTTTTGTTGGTTGTTTTTGCTGGAAAAAACTCATCATCCTCATAAAACTCGTGGTTGACTCAGAATCATACTCTTTTCATGTGTCATCAATATGTAGTAAAATTAATCTCCAATTTATATTTATTGTACTACTAGAACTAGAACATGGTATTAATGCATACAACATAATAGGAATGTTCTCCTTTTCACGAAGAACTAAAGATAAGATGCATGTTTATTTATTGATCTTATTTGAATTTGATTTGTAGATGATTAATTAGGTTTAATATTGGATGTTCAATGTCCATGCTCTAATTTATTTCCTATTTGTTTTTTCTAGTAATTGGAAATTGAACCGTAAAATTGCAACAATCCATGACCCCGAAATCCCATTACCCGGAGTATCAATTATCAAACCATTGGTTGGTGTAGATCCAAATTTACAGTCTAATTTAGAATCCTTTTTTACAATGACCTATCCAAAGGTGAGTTTCTTTCTTGATTTTTTCAATGATTTTTATGTTTAGTATGCATCAAAGATTGAATTAGACCTTACCTTCTTCAACAATAATAATTGTTTTTAAAAAGAGATTACTACGATATTTTTGCGTCCATAGTTCATTCTTAATGTGATAACAATTCTTGGAGCTTACAATTAGCTTATCTACTATACTTAACAGGAAAAAAAGAGCTGTACACAACATACAAGAAATGAAAAACAATAATATGTTGTGCCATATTTGTATTTGTTGTTTGAGATTCAGTTAAGTAGAGAGTAATTTCTGTAATGTAAATTGTAAGCTAAGCTCATTAACAATTAACCTTGGTTATGACGCTAAAATTTACACGAAAACTAAGATTGGAATATTATATTAGTACAGTACAGTAAATTAAGAATTTCAGTTATCCATCACCATCATTGAGACGTTAAACTTTGTAATTGGATTTGGATTGCATGTACCATGTACTACAGCTTGTACTTACTAGGAGTACTTAATGATAATGTTAAATCTTTTGTACTTTATAGATAATTAAACTAACTATATCAAAAATTTGCATAATTGTTGTCGTAAATTAACTTAATTTTTCTTTTTTTACAGTATGAACTCTTGTTTTGTGTTCAAGAAAAATCCGATCCAGCACTCAAGCTGGTGGAAAGTCTCATTGAGAAGTATCCTAATGTAGATGCTAAGTTATTTGTGGGTATGTACAAGTACATTGGTATTTTAATTTTTTTCTTTCTTTCCCTTATGAAATTGAAGTGCATGGTTTATTTTTTAATGGAATTTTGAAATGAAAACTATGGAAAAATGTCTTTAAACAAATAAACATTAAAGATTTGTTGGTTTCTTGTTATCCTTTAACTCTTTTTTTTAATGAAAGAAAGGGTTAAAAAAAATTTTTTTTACTACTTGGCTAGTCCAGTTTTCATTTCTGTTAAAACCATAAATTTCAATTTTCTTTAGTCTAATTGTGTTACCTAGATCTCATTTTCTTCTTTATTTGTTTATTCATCTAAAATTCCTTCAAGGTTTACTTACTTTTTTTTCATCTTTACTTACTTTGCAAAAGGTGGAGAAACTGTTGGAGTAAATCCAAAAATTAATAATATGCAGCCGGCTTACCGTGCAACCAGACCTGATTATGAATATGTGCTTATTTCAGACAGTGGAATTAGAAGTAAGTAATTTGTTTCATCTTTTTTGCTTCTTGAATCATCAGAAAAACTAATCATAAGTTTTGAATTTCCTTTTTCCTTTACATAATTTTCTTAAATATGATTTGATTAAAGTTTAGACGTATGTTTATGCATCACACCCACCTTTGATGTTGACTATGTAATTTTAATAATTATTGTACTATAATTCTTGTTTTTTTTAGTGAAAGAAGATACTCTTATGGATATGGTTGTTCATATGACTGAAAATGTGGGTTTAGTCCACCAAATGCCTTTTGTATGTGATCGAACTGGTTTTGCATCAATTCTTGAGAAGGCAAGTTGAGAGAAATATAGCTTTATAAGTTATTTTTTATTCCATTTTAAATTTTAATCGTAAGATAAAAAGCTGTCATTTTTTTCATATGTCTGTATGTTAGCACTTGACTATGTGATGTAGATGCCAATTCTAGTTGTATCACAACTCAACAAAGTAGTGTAGTCAGTGTCATGCAAGGAAAATTATCATCTTCTGAAAGTCTTTATATTATAAATTATGTATAAGAAGCCAAACCATTAATTTATATCTCATATTATTACACGTATATGTTGTTGGCCTTTCATAATTAGATTGGAATAGGTTAGTTAGAGTTAGGTTAGGTATGAAAATATTGCATGACAATAATAATGAAGAAGGATAAAATAATTATGCACAAAAACTAGTAGTCGTTTCACGAAAAATATGTAATGTATAAGAAAGCTCAAGTTGTTATAATCCAACAATCCAAGTTTAAAAATATTTTCAATTTTGAGCATTCCCATTTACTTATATCAAGGTAGCGACAGGTATCTATATATTAAGGGACTTGACATAAATGTAAATGTATGATGGTAAATTGACGATTTCCGTAAAAACCAATTTGATAAAAATTATTCATTTATGGTTTCCTTTCTTCAGGTTACTTGTAGGACTTCTGAAGTTTTGAACAAATGATATTTAGGCAACAGAATGCTTTTTTTTTATTAGTTTTCAATGAAACATATTTCATTACCACAAATATATCCAGTTGTCGGGCATATTTTATTCATTTGACTTGTTGGTGGCTTTCGGTGTTTTTTATTCTGTTCGGATTGAAATTATTGTAGGGCTATTCAATCAAAATGAACAAATAACAGAAATTAAGGATGAGTTGTGTAGAAAACAGTCATGTCAAACTCGAATTCCAAGGTGCATTTGGCTAATACTACAACTACAGCCATGTATTTATGTAATTAAATAGGCAATTCAATTGTTCCGAGGTTTTTGAAGTATTGGAATATGATTATTTAATTTTTACGAGATAACTTATATCTCTATCGGTAAGAACTTATGATTATTGAAATGGGATCATTAGATAAAGTATTTTCCTATACAATGCTCTTGCACACGCAGTTTTCCTGCTTTTTTTCGATGGAATTTTGCTATATTTCATTCGTACTGAGGCATTGAGTCATTGGATTTTAATGTAATCACAATGTCAACTAGGAAACTTGTATGAGTAGAAAAGGGTGAATTTCTTTGTCCTCTTGTCCCATCGTTGTTCTATTGATCGATTTAACTGAATGAATTTTCTATACTACATACTATAAATTATACTAGTTTATTTGAGTAAAATATTGAAGGCTTGTTTTGTTGGATTTTAATTCTACTAGTAGATAATTTTTGTAGAGTTGTTAAATAACGTTGCTGGATAAGCTTATAGGTAATAAGTTAGAAAAAACACTTAAAGGTATATTTTTCTTTGAACACATAACTGTCTCTAAGCCATATCCATTGTCTACCAAACCTGCATGTTTGGCTCGTAGAATTTCCTACTTTTGTCCAGAACACGATACATTTTTTCATGTTTTTTATCCAGAAAGTGTAATACGAGAAATATTTTAAATAAATTCCAATTGTATTAGAACTTGTGGAAATATGGAATACTACTCTAGTACTGGTAAAAGGGAGTTATCATTTACCAATTTCAAAGTCATGGAATGCCTGCCTGCATAGCATACACTATATAATATGAAAAACTTTGGATACGAATACGATTGTTCTTCCTAAATTTTGCTCACGTATAGTAGTATTGGGTATTATATTTACTGATGTAAATAATATTGGACAGGAGTTCCAGTTAGTAAAATAAAATACTGCTTAGCCTCACATACATTTTCGTTCTATTGGTATTAAGTTTTTATTACGTCCGTGCAATTATAAATCGATATTTCAGAAGTAGATTGATTTTGGTTAAAAAGGATAGGAATAAGTAAAAAAGAAAGAAAGAAAGAAAGAAACAAAAAATTACAAAAGAAAATACAAAGTTTTATGATAAAAATGACCGCAATACAATAAAGTGGCTAACGGTATATATATGATAGATTACTGGCTAAAGGTAGATAGTTCATAAAGTAAACATTTTGGGTTTTTTTCTTTTATTCAGGCTATGAATTTAGGGAAATTAAAAGAACATTAAAGTAATGATCAACAGAGTATGCCTATGTATTATACAATTTGTCTGATGTTTGTATAAAAGAAGAATATGCCGTAATATTTCATAGGGAAGCTTTCTTTCATGTCTATAAACATGATAGTGGTTTTTTTTTTAGGAATACTCGTATTAAGGATATTACTTCCTTTCAATTTGCAATAGTTTTACGTGTTAGAGGGCTATAATTCATGAACCACTTTCCAAGTCGGAGTAGGAAAATGAAACTACGTACAAGGTTTCTTTCCGTAAAGGCATCAAATAAAATACTATGATCGGTGTTAGATAATCCACTTACAAATGGAATCTATCTTTTATTTTCAGGTCTACTTTGGAACCTACCATGCCCGAATGTATTTAGCGGCTGATTTTTTAAGTGTTAATTGCTCTACTGGAATGTCTATGCTAATGAGGAAAAAACTTCTTGATGAAGTAAGCGTCTTAAAGAGTTTAGTATTATTCCATGACACATGAACCCTAATCAACACTAATCCAATTTGTAAATTCTTTGACTAGGTTGGTGGTATTCAGGAATTCGGTTGCTACTTAGCCGAAGATTATTTCTTTGCTAAATCCATTACCGACCGAGGTTGGAGAATCTCAATTTCTAGTCAGCCAGCCTGGCAAAACTCTGGCGTATGTGATATTTCAACATTTCACCAGCGAATTTCGAGGTTTGGCACTTAATAATAGGATATGATCTTGGTTTTGGCTGGTAGTTTAATCAATTACATCTTATTTAATAGATGGACGAAATTACGTTTAGCTATGGTTCCAGTTGCAGTGATGTTTGAACCATTGTCAGAGTGCATGTTTCTAGGAATATGTGCTTCAATTTCTTGCTATAGACTTCTTCATTGGGACCCTATTGTTGTGTTTCTAATTCACTTGCTCATGTGGTGTATTTTGGATTGGTTTCTTCTTCGTTCTATACAGGTAATGCTGAATTTTTGATTTACTTGTCGGTCACAATGGTTTTTTGTTGAGTAAAGGCTTCAGGCCTTCACTTTCTCATGATTTATTAATAACAAAGACATTGTTTCTCTTTTCTTTTCAGAACGGGAACTTACCTTTCACTAAATTTGAATATGTACTAGCGTGGCTACTTAGAGAATGTACAACAACTTTTATATTTTTTAATGCTCTTCTATTTCCAAATATTCAATGGCGTCAAGGTAAATATCGACTTTCGTGGGGAGGACGTGTGGAAGAAATTCCAAAAGTCAAACTATAAACCAAAGTCATACCAATAATAATAAAATAAGAGTCAACAATTTAAGAAAAGAAACGGGCAAAAGATGGAATCCAAACTATATTAAGGAATTTATGAGTTCAAAATACCAAAGTATATAATATGCAATTAACTCAGCATCTCTGATTCAAATTCATATTCTATTATTATCTATAATTTATTTCCCCAGATTCCGAACAAGAATAAAATTCAACTTATTTCTTATCTACTTAGTATTAAACAACCGTGCATAAGGAGTATACATTAACATTATATTTAAATGTATGTAATAATAATTGTAACCTAAATCAAATAGTAATTACCTTGAAGAAACCTTATACAATTCCAATGATATTATTAGTTATAATTAGAGACACAACAAGACATTATAATTAAAAAAACAACCAGGCAAAGAGACTCCAAAAAAACTATCAACAATTACTCCTCTTTAAAACTACTTTAGACTTCATGTTGTATAGGATTGAATAACTTAATTTAATTTGTTCATATCTGTCCTATATCATTTATTGCTTCTTGTTTCTTTTTGTTTATTAATTTGTATAATATTGTTGACGGTCGTTGTTTTTTTGCTTTTGTATCCAACAAATCCTTCCATATAAAAAGTCTTAAGTTAATTATTTGTATTGTATTGTAAGGGGGTAACTAATTTTTCCAAAGTATCATCATCAAGCCTAACTGTTATTATTATTATTATCGTTATTATCATCATTTATTTATTGATATTAATATATTGGAATTATTGTTTTTGTGTCCTTTTTATTTTGATCTCAAAGTTACATGCACACTAACTAAGAGTAAAACTAACAATTTATTATTATTATACAATACAATATACAAAAATTTACGAAAAAGAAAGTGAAGGAAGAAAGTAAATAAAATATTAAATAAATAATTACATAAATTAATCAGAGAAATGACCAAAGAAAACAATTGGCAATTTCCTTATACATTTCTTAATTTCTGCACGCATACAATACATAGCATAGCAAATAAATAGCATATTTGACTTTGTGGGATAAAATAGCAATGATAAGATAAGGCATTGGCAGGCGATGGACATGGACAATGTCCATCGGGACATTGGAAATGGCAAATTGGACAATGCAAGCAACTATGGCTTGTGACAAACGCTTTGCTTTACTAAAAGTTTTTTTTCGGTTTATATTGGAGAAACAAGAGCAGGTGATTTTACCCGGAGGTTTTCATTTCACTTTTAAAAAAATTCTCTTGGAAGAATTGGAATTGGCATTTGGGATTGCATTTGGCCATTGCATTGGTTTTTTTTTATTAGTGAAAGTCAATTAGAAACCGTGTTCGTGGGCCTTTGGGACTGTAACTGTGCATAGAGAAAGTTATTGGATTCTTTGTTGGTGCTTTAAACAGTGACAGACAGAGAAAGAATCCCATAACTTTAGTCCAATTTCTCTGGTAAGAAAATCAAAATATTGAAAGATTACATACATACATTAACTATTAACGAAAAGGATTGATTCACATTGTGGATTTTTGATTGATTATGATTTTTCCATGTTTCCTTACTTTGTACTTAAAATCAAATACTTCGTCATTGTACCTATTTTTGTATGCTTTCTTTTTGTCTCTTTTCATGCCACAAACAAATGATCACTAATTCACAGTAAAAGCTGTCGCGGTGTGCTATCCCTACTGTTGACTGTAATCTGTAAATCTCATTAACTAAACCTAAAAAGTCATCGTTTCATTACAACAATACAATTTTAAATTAACTGCTTCAATTTCAATTGGAGGTTTGTTTTGTTATTATTAATTGTTGGACTTGGACTTGACTTTCTTCTTCTAGCTAATGTTTGCTTAATGATTATTATATTAATGTTTCTGCAAAATGAAAATTTTCCTGCTCTAGTGCTCTGCTCTGTAAGCATTTCATTATTTTATTATCTATACGCCGTATTCTTATTCAATTCCTTACTGTCCTGGAAAGTTTTAAATAATTGTCTATGCCTATGCCTTGAAGATTTACTTCTTTCCTTTGCTTAGCTTTACAATTTGCTTTAAGCAAGAATCTAAGAACATATTCGTAATTAGTAGTTTCAGTTACTCAAAAGAGATTTGGATGAAGATGTATTGCATGTCCTTGAGAAAAATCTGCAATCATTCCACTCACTAAACTCGCTACTAGACTCCTAGTTCTAAGATAGAGCTTAAGTTTATTAAAATAGTTTAGAGACCCAGAGGATTAGAAACCTATGATTATTTATTACTATTGCATTGTTTCGATTGGCTAACCATGTGAGTATTTAATAGAAAGAGAATAGAATAGACGAGACTGGTCTGGACTCCACTGGAGTATGAAACTATAAAAATTATTCTCATTACATCATTATCCCACTCTATCATTTTATAGATACCAAGAAGAAGGAATATGGGGAGCTTAAATCGTGCAGTTGCAGTTGGAGAATTCTCCTTGCTTAAACAACTTTATAAGACCAGTTCAAGGACTTATAAAAACAATCAATTAGTACAAAATTACCCTCACCAACTCTCATCCTTGAATTCAAAAACTTTTACAACTAACGCATCATCCAATAAAATGGTAATTTAAACATTTGCTTTTAATGCTTAGGAAATGGATATAAATTTCAATGATTT
>JAQGCY010001262.1:0-11246 GCA_034700645.1 Xenylla mediterranea
TTAATTTAATTACAATAATTTAACTACCTATTAATAGGTAGGACTTTAATAGGTAGGACTTTGAAATGCTACGCTGAGGTGCTCATTACCAATGCCAATATTTCCGGGTAATGTAAACATTTGATTTTTGCAGAATCGCTACTCTACAAACCTTCAAAATGCTTCATACCTTTAGTCGAGAAACCTTGGAGAAAGAGCTATGCAGGTGCGGAATCAAATGTGAAATATATTGAGATAAATGCTGGAATTGAAAACTCTACTTCTTCAGATACGGGAATCACATCAGAACTGGATAAGTTGGGTGTAAGTTTTTAGCTTGTGGCGTTGTGGCCGAAGATAAAGAAGAAAGTCCGGAGTTTAATTGAGCAATTTGTATTCGTTTCAGAGTTACCTGAAAATATCTAATGGAAAAAGTCAAAATAAGATTCACTGTATGATTAAAAATATAGTGAATTTCAATGTCAATGGTTATAAAAGGATAGTCAGCTTTAAGTAAAAACAAATTTTACAAATTAAGTTCAGGAAGTTATATTTTCCAATAACTTTTCTAAATTCAATAGGTACAAACCGCCCTTTGAGCATATTCACAATTTTTCAAAACCATTTAGAATTGGATTAAAGAAATTATTCCAACTTAAATGCAGTGAAAAAAGTAAAACAGAAGTCGGTTGTTCCTTTCACAAAAATGAAACAAATTCATTTCTTTCTCCCAAAAAATGCAAAATCAAAACAACTTTTCTTCAGAAGTATGAAAAAATACACTATGCCATCCCATCTCGTACCAATATATCAAAATTTTGGAGAAATTTTAACAATATATCAAATAGCAAACCGCCACCCAGCATAATATTAATTGGAATTGAATCTTTGCTTACAGCTAATATTCAAGCTGACTTGCCAAACACCCATAAAGTTTTAAACCAATATTTAAAAAGCTTTCCTGTATTTACATCTTTAGGAATACAAAACTCAGAAAACTTGATTCCACTCTTAACTGGACTTGAATATACAAAATGGAAAGAATATTGTGACACATCAACAGATAAAGATCCCAGCTTTCCTTGCAATATAGACATAATCGGAAAATATTTACGCAGTTTAAATTATGAAAGTATATATTTAGAAAATTTTAGACATCATAGAAGAAAAGAAGAAAGTTATA
The DNA here is from genome assembly GCA_034700645.1 of Xenylla mediterranea. Classification (NCBI taxonomy): domain Eukaryota; kingdom Metazoa; phylum Arthropoda; class Collembola; order Poduromorpha; family Hypogastruridae; genus Xenylla; species Xenylla mediterranea. The sequence goes on from JAQGCY010001262.1 coordinate 1,163, forward strand.
TTTACAATAATTTACAAAAATACTTTGATATAGTCGTCAATACAAAAACCGAAGGAATACATTCGTTTCAACCTTATCAAATTTCAAAATTAATTTCTTTACAAAATCAAAGTTTACCTATGTCAGTTTGGAATCAATTCGGAGAAATGTTTGAATTTGCAACAATGTTTTGGAGAAAGTTTAACCGAAAATCAACACCAACTTATTCAAACATTTGGTTAAAAGATTACTATAAAAGTCGAAAATTAATTGATAAATATTTGTCCTCATATTTAAAAGCAGTACTTGACGATGGAAAAAATAAGAATACTTTAATATTATTTTATGGAACTGTAACTGATTCTGGGAGAGAAAGTATATTCGAAGAATTCTATGAAGGAGAACTAAATTCCAGACTTCCAGTATTATATGTCTATTTTCCTAAAATCTTGGATTACATAACCCCAAAATTGTATGAGATATTTGAAAACAATACAGAACGCCTTATTTCAGTATATGATCTTCATGAAACCTTAAATTCAGTAATTGATCTAGGAATAAACTCCTTTACGACATCCGACGTACGAGAAATCCAGGAAAAGTTGAGACATGTACCATTAAGGAAAAGTGAACATGACTTGATGGTTATACACGGCTCATCATTAATAGATAAAGTTGTTTCAATCAAGCGTACATGTTCATCTGCTCGAATTCCTACATCATTATGCCCATGTTCCAAGAATGGAGATCTGACACTTTCACCCATATCAAGTCACATAACTGCTATTATTATAGCTAAGAAAATTTTGAAGGAAGTTTCTAAAGAGCTAGCAACTGACACTGAATTCAAGTCTTTATGTATGGAATGGAAATTTAAACAAGTTCTAAATGTTACAAGAATAAAGAAAAAAAATGAAATAGAAGATCTATATGAGCTTTATTTTCTGGTTTCTCCAGCGGATGCCATATTTTACTGCAAATTTTACTACAAGCCGTATACATTTAGATATTTGAAGACAACATTTAAAAGGATGAATCCAGAACCTAATGAAGCCTATTGTATTGGAGAACCTAACAATTTGCCAAAAGTATTTTCAGAATTTTGCTATTGTAATGAATGAATAAAATCCCGTCGATATCATTATTTATTATTTCTGATCGTTAGCTCATAATTTTTATTATGTAAAATAAGTATTCGTATGTCAAACAAAATTAGTTAAACTATAATATATTGGTAAGATTATTTAATTGAAGTCTTTTTTTTAATTGATTGCAAGGATATACGTGAATGGAACTAGTATTATAAATATAGTGGTTAGAAACTTATTATTACTAATAATACTTATGGCACTTGAGATCTCATTCGGATTTCCAAGTCTAGCATTTTCATCTTCTGCTAACCGTGCAACCCGACACTCATCGCTACACTGTGCTTCCTCACAAATATCACATATTTTTGTTGGTGGAGGTGAATAAAATTGTCTTGCTCTTCTTGAATTATCATAGTAATCATATACTGATACATAAGTTGGTGCTTGTTTTGCTACTGGAAATACACGATAGGCTGACACAGTTGGACAAACCTCAGATTTATTTAAGGAATCAAAATAAACCACAAGTTTGGAATCTGAATCCTCTGTTTCATATCTTTTGATCTAAAGTTTATAATAAATTATTCATGTATAAGCTGGATTTTATTTGGGATTAAACGCAACTACTGAATACGAATAGCACAGTTTGTTGGTTCCTTACCTGGGGATAATGTAGTAAATTTGGTAGTCGGTCTGTATTTAGAGAAAATCCAGTTGGCACATTTAGTTCCATTACTGCCATATTTGTGTTCTCATATGTTGAATGAGTACAAACGGATAAATGAAGTTGATTTGCATTGGAAGTTTTGTCAACTTGCGGATCTACATTGAATAAGGGCCATGGACCTGCTGCATCAATATTATAACTCCAAGACAATTGAACTATTCCAATTCCAGTTCCAACAGCATTTACTTGAACCCATTGTGTGCTTGGTGGAAGCTGCAGGATGGTAACTCTTGTTATTATCAATTTAATCATTTAATTTAATGAGTTTCCAGTTGCACTCACCTTTACTTCTTCCAAAACAATCGCGTTATTTGCATTCAATTTGATGTTATGACTTCCACCACCATGAATAAGCTCGATATTCATATCAGTATTCCCAGACCATGTAGTGGCAGCAAATTTGCTCAAAGCAGTAAGTCCAACTATTGTATCTTGTGTTGAAATAAATCCACCTCGCTCATTTCTTTGATTAAAAAGCCATCGAACCAACGGTAACGAATCCGCTAAAATGGGGTAAAAATTAGCTTATGTTTAGAATTTTTTTTTAATTTATTCACTTTGCAGCAATGATTGAAATTCTTTGTTACCGATTAGATTACGATGAACATAAGTGAGTAATGCATATGATGTTGTTTCAACAGCTACTGGTTTGGGAGTTCTGGTCCACGGATTCTTTTCATCAATTTCAGTTTTTTGACGTTCCCAATGTTTCATCTCTCCATTTTCTACAAAAAAAATTAAATTAGTTTTTACTCTAAAACTTGTTCAACCTTAAATTTTTAAATGAAATTGTTACCTGAAGTAATTGCTTTACTTTCCAAAATATTAAATGCATTTTCTCGAAATGGATGACTACTTAGTTGCAGAACATAAGCAATAAGTGAGAGGGCATATGGATCTTCTAAGCCTTGTAATTCTTTTACAAGATAATCCATTGCTAAATTCTTTGCCAAAGAAAATTTTCCATTGGATGTTATCTCATTTAAATCTCGATCATTTTCAGCTTCAATAAATCCTAATGTTACATATGCTGTAAGTGCAATTGGACTAGTTGTTCCAGATGAGCCGCCTTGAATATCTGTATCAAATATTCTTCCAACTTCTGGAAAAGCTCCGTTGCGCTCTTGCTTTGATATTAACCATTCCAATGATTTTTCAATTAATTCTAAAATTTTTAGAATTACAATATTATGAAATTATGTCCAATATAGGTTGACTGGAAGTAGTGAAATTACTGACCTTTTTCAATAAATATATGACGCTTAGCTGCAATGAATGACCTTGCAACGAATGCAGTTAACCATGTTGAGCCACTTGGATCCGCAGTTCCAAATGCTGAAAATGAGCCATCTTCATGTTTATAAGATAATTCCCGTTGATATCCAGTTTCCAAAAAATTGAGTGCCTTTGCTCGAGTTCCATCGTCCAATTGTCTTATTGTCTGAAAATAATTAAAATTGTAAAAGAAGCAGAAGAATGCAATAAATATAAAATTCAAGCTTTATCTATACATGTAAAATTAAATGCTTAAAAAGAAAAATATCGAATGTTTAAAACAATACTGCTTATGCTTAACAAAGTACGGAGTAAAAAACGGAGCACTGATATTGTTATAATTGCTATTGTTTGCAATTTGCTTGGGCGTTGGCTTGCTTTATAATTTTGATCAATCATTATCGTTCATCAATATTATTCATTGTTGTACTGGTAATTATAATGGTATCATAATCGTATGTATTGACCTAATTCTAACTTTTAATTCTTCATTTTTTAACATCGTTGAGAGTTACAAGTTACATGAACTTCTCTTTTATATGAGTTGGTTAAACTTTGAAATCTCTTCTACCACAAGATTGGGGATGTAGCTCAGTGGTAGAGCGTTCGCTTTGCATGTGAAAGGCCCGGGGTTCGATCCCCCGCATCTCCACAGTTTTGCAATTTTTTGTTAATCATACGGATGAAATTTTTATTTTAAACTAACGCCAGCGATATGTTGGACTTGCAACTGTAATTAGAAAATTAATAATACACAAATAAGATAACTCACCTGTAAATACTCCAATACCAAAATATCTGGTACAAAATGAATCATATTCTGCTCTCCACATCCCGTTGGCATTTCTATATATTAAAATGATCAGTTTCCAATAGTTCTTTATCCATGAAAACTATTTTTTGCTTACCTAAAAGCTTGTCCAAATTAGTAATAGCTGGTCCTAAGATATCTCCAACAACAGATACTTTGACTGAATCAGAATCTGCTACTCGTTTAGGTGGAAATCTTGTTGTAAGATTTGTCGTATATGGTCTGCCTCCACGGAGATCTAATAGTGCTGCAGAATTAACTTTTTGCAGTTGTCCAGGTGGGCGGACAAGAAGTGGTCGAGAGACTGAGTCACCGGCAACTCTAGTTCTTGCCTTTACATTCAGATCGATGAGTCCGAGTATGGTTGGAGTAATTAGAAATGATAATGAGCCAACGGAATTAGCTTTTACAGCAATCCTTTCCGTTTTGAACAATTCTAATTCTGCAATTCAAAGTTTTATTTAGCTCTGATGATAACTTTAATTCTAAAAGCTTACTTGATTCAATTTCATTGTCATCAGTCGTGAAGGAAAATTGATTGCTTCCATTTTCCAACGTAACTTCTGCTGTAACGTCTCTCGTTAAGTAATTGTGAACAAGGACTTGGATCCCAATAATTTCCCCTTTAACAACAGAGTATGGAACGTTGAGGGAAATGAAGAATGGCCGAAACACTTTGAGTTTTTGTGGAATTTCCAATACTCCAAGACCATATTGGGAGTCCAAAGAAAATCCGGATATAACCCATGATGTTATTGTGTCCGGAACTGTCTTTTTAAGTGAAAATCTCCCGTCAAGTCTGTCCATAGCAAACATACAAAATTAGTCAGTTATAATATTATATACTTAATAATACGCTCAATGATTGTGCCAACTCTTGCAAAAAGAGTCGAAGTAATTGCGTTGTGCTTTGAAAGATTTTTGCGACATAAAACAGAAAAAAAGATTCCGCAAGTAAATTGTATAATTGACGAATGAAAAATGTGAAATAAAACAATAGACAAAGAACAAATTGAAGAGTACCCAGTAGTTGCATTTTGAAAGATCCAAGTTGGTGCTGGGACATATTTTGTGTGACCGAAGAATATTCTTGGGAATTTAAGTCTAGATTTAGGGATACGTGAAAAAGCATAAGGGCCAGCTAAAGGTGGTCTAGTTCGTGTTTGATAAGGAATAGCAGGACCAATATCAGGGCGAAGTGACGAATTTTCAATTTGTACGAAAGGTCTCCTTGGTCTGGAACTCGCAATTTTATCCTCTGTTACTTCTAAAACATACAAGACCAAGTGGAAAACATTGTGGATGAAAATTATAGAATAATGAAGAAATTTAGAGTTCATGAAAAATGAAGATGAAGTTTAAATGTTTTCCAAATGCTGCATTGCTCGAGATAGAAACAGCAAGCTAGCATTGTGCAATAAAAGCAGAATCAAGAGTTAAAATAAGTAATTATTGCGTTGCAACCCTAAACATTAGTTAAACACACCGACATAATCGATATAATTAATAATTATAAGCGCTAGGTTAATTCACATCATGTTTTAAGGTTAAATTTACCCAGTGGTTAGTTGTTCCCAAATGAATGTTTCAGGAAAGTATTTTCTGGTTCTCAGGGGCAGTTCTTGAAAAGTTGTACTTGACGAATCAGCCTCAGGATTACTGGACGAATCATCCAAAAAGTTTGCACGATAAAATACTGCACAAGAAGCGGTTAAAATTATTGGATTAGGCCTTTTAGTTAAAATAAACTTCACAGTTCCAACATGACAGATAATTTATAAGTACTTGGAAAACCCTTAATGTTAGGTTATTGTAATATCGAGTATTTGTTCAAGTCTTTCTAGAATGAATGGGTAATTTTTGTTTCACAAACTACTATTACGATGCCCAACTTTCACCAAGCAATTAATGATTACTCTCGCATTAGCGAATATTGTGACGTAATACTGAACCAAAGTCTAACAATATAATATCTTAGACAGTGCAATAACTAAAGTACACCCGGAAGAAACAGATTTACAAATGAAAAAGAATGATTTTACGTACCTGCTGGAGGTTGATGATGAACTAATGCGTTTGTCATAATTATGACTCCAGAATCCTGCAAATGTGATTTTTAATTTTAGTATTGGATTTCATCGTATAAAAAACATGATTTGCATTGCATACCTCGAACACTTGTGACGCCGTGGATGATCCTATTGGAGCAAACAGTGATCGTTTGTACCTAAATCCCGTTTCCTTTTCGAAATTCCATGAATTTAATTCATTCTCTAATGAAGACACAGTTAAATCTTTATCTCCCTTTAAAAGTAATACTGATTGATCAATAGCTTTTAGCCCAACAATTGAATTAGGTTTTGCTGATAATAAAATATCAATTTCTTTTCCAGGTTCTGTTTCCTTTGTAAGAGTAACATTGAGGAAATTATCAATTGCACCACTAACTTGAAATTGCACTGAATCAGCAACCACTTCACCATTGTAAATAATGTAACAAATTAGTGTAGCTTGTGGAGATGCGAGTTGAGGTAGTCTAACTTTAAGCACTGTTTTGGAAACTGGAGACGCAAATGCTTGTACTCTAGATAATATAAGATCACCCCTTCCAAGTATTTGGTAGTTTAGTAGGCTGAATGATGCTGTAGCTTCAACTTGAAGTTCAATTTCTTCGTTAGCCTAATAAAATTTTAAAATTATTTCACTGAATTGAATTTAAAAGATATAAGTTGTAGATCTTACCCTTGGATTCGCAGTCAAAACTGTAGCTTGGATATAAGTATTACTAGGAGACAACGCTCGTTGAACTGTGGAAAACCATTCCGTAAGTTCCTTATATGTAGCTTCCATTCCTAGTGCATTTAACGAACTATTTGCTGGTGCTTGGATTGTAACCGTGACTAAACCATTTGCTGGGATTGCATAATAGTTTGTGGCATATTCTTCATGATTATAGGAAAATCCATATTTGATTTGCAAAGCATTTGAATTAGAATCACGAATTGGCACATCATCTTGTGTAGCTACTTTAATTGTTACAGTATATGGTAGCCCAGGTTTAAATGAATCATGTCCACGAATAAGTTCAACTTTATAACCATATTTATGAAGGATTATAGTTTTTGATATGTTTTGTGATCTTCCTGTGAAACTTTCCTTTACAGTGGCTTCAACATTAATGAGTCTTTGATAGTCATCAGTCAAGCTAAAAATAAAGATAAGTATCTTTATGACAATGAACTTGTTGACAGTTTCAAAGCTCGGGAGCAAAGCGTGATAAAAAAAATAAAATACCACTCTCTTCTTACCCTAGTTCTTTCGTCAAATCAAATTCGACATCTGCAACACCGTCAATGGGTACAGTTTTTCGGCTAATTCCACTGAAAACTGGCTGAATATAGGTAGAATGAATGGTTGGATAAGCTGCTACCACAAGTTCACCTTTCACTGGTTTTCCGTAAGTGTAACTGTGAATTGTAGAAAAATAATATATTAAGTAAAATCATAGTTAATGGTAATGTATTTAAAATTATGCTTAAAGATAAAAATGCTTACCTTGCTCGAACTCTAGCAACAATCTTTGATTCATTAAAAGTAACATAACTTGGTAATTCTACATCAACATTAAATTTTGGCAAAACATATTCCGCAATTGTAAACTTATGACTTTCTTTTTGTGTTTTAAAAGAAACTTCAATGATCCAATCCCCAAGATTAGGCTCAGAACTTAATTGTAATTCAGATGCAAATATTCCACGTTGAAGAGTTGCACCGTTAAACTTTTTAATTATATTTGATTGACTATCTTTAATAATAATATCAATTGGTCCAGGTCCATAGGGTCGGAGTAATCGATCCAGAAGTAAAATGCGGAACTGGAGAACTTCACCTGGAGCAATAACAGAACAAAAGATATTAATAGAAAATAACTTTGTTAATGTAAGATTATTTATATCATACCTGGCTTATAAATTGGCTTATCAGTTTGAATAAATATGGATGCAGCTTTAGAATTAGGTGTCAACTCTGTTGAGTTTTGGAATCTTAATCCATCAGTTCCTTGAACAGTCAAGTTATAAGTAGCTCCATTAATCAAATCACCAACCTATATTGAGAATACATCTTGAAATTTTTATACTTTTGTCCTGCTAATAATGTCATCATTTTCCACTTACAGCCAATGTAATTGTTGAACTTGTTCCAGGATCAATGACTCTTTCCTCATTTGACGTAGATGCAAGGCGTGAATTTATAGTTGCAGTTAAATAAACTAATACTCTAACAGGGTTATTAGAATCCACGCTAACCCCAACATTATATCTTGAGTTAGGTCTAATTGTTCGAGGTGCTATAACTGTGTATGTTCTGCAGGATCAAAAAAAAAAATTGTCAAATAATGCAGTTTCATGGAGTCAACAGTTAATGTCAATGCACCCTTTCAATGCCATCGAGCTTGTTTTCCAAGTTAGATAAAGCATGAATAGGTAACAATAGCTTAAAGAATACCTAAACCTTAATGGAGGGTGGTTAAAGTTGAGTACTTATAACGAAATCCTCCATCATGCATTTTTAGGATATGAACATGAAGTAAATAGTTCATGATTGTTTGGTGGAATGGCATAATGATAAAATCCACCATATTTATTCTAACCTAGGATGCACTAACTTTTATTGTTCCATATAATTTAGATAGCAAAATGATTACTTTCTACTAATGCTCATATTGGGACAATTGTAATTTTTCCATAATGCATTTCAATTCAAAAGTTATAATATGTTTGTACTTTGTTATTTAACTAGTCCGGAAACTGAAAATTAAGGCTTGCTTAAAATAGCATGTAACGCTCATCAAGTTAGCATAGATCATTGTCCTAAATACATGGCATTTTGGCATTATGTATTGTACAACAATTAAATTAAATCAGATGCAAGCATGCAGAAGTGGCTGTGGTTTTATTCTAAACTTTTTTGCAATTGCATTAGTTAGTATATGCAAATGCAAAATTCAAATCGAACATGCAAAAGAAAACATAATAATACAAAGGTGATTGTGGTATTAAACTAAAACTAAAGCAGCAGAGCAGATGCATGAGTACCTTGTACTTGTATTCGTCATTTTGATTTGATTGATGTTTATTGCAATTGAAACGTATTGATGTAAGCAAGCACAAGGAGCATGTAAACAGAAACAATGTGTGCTAAAGTCATGGTTGATTGATTTTAAAAGCATTGTTACCAATTCATTTTGAACGTCAGCAATGTTTTACAATTGCAATTTATTTTAATTTCTAGGGCACATGTACGAATACGATGTTCTAACTGTTAAAATTAAGGTGATGGATTAGATGCAGTCTTCGGGTTATTATGCTACTAGCAGAATAAAATTTAGATCCGTTATTTGAATGCATAAATTTCAGATTCCATTTTCATAAATCTTAAATTTAAGTGTCCAAGAAATTTGTATTTTTCCACAAAAGGACGCTTTTATACTTACCCGTCATTTTGTCCTTCACTAAAAGGTAAAAATATAAATAGTAAACACAAATAAAATTCATTGAACCACATTTTGTATTTAGTCAGGTATAAAATAAAAATCTGTAACGTTTTAAGCGTCGAAAACTATAAAACATTCACATAATAAATTCACAAATAATTTACTTGATAATAATAATGCCACTAATTTACCAACAAAACAATGATATTCAATTTAAATAGATTGAAGTAGTTCTTCTTCTTAAAGATAAAACAAATTTAGAAAGTGTTTTGTATATTTTTTTGCTAACAATAATAATTAACAAATATTCACTTGTTTGGCTTATTTAGGCATTTGTTTAGATAATTCTTTTTCTTTCTTTTTTTGTTACAGATATGCAGAGATATGTTCGATATTATATTATATCCAATACCAAATCCAACAAAACTTTTTAGATTAGATTTTTGGCGAAACAATGGAAAAGAACCTGTTGAGTAGTCTAGTGTCTGTTCTCTGTTTGTATTGTATTCTTTTTTGGTTCTTTCTTTATTTGGTTATAACAAAATCCAATGCCATTGGAATGGAAATTATACGTTTTGCGTTAGTTTAGTAGTACCTCAAAAAATTCTCAAGAAAGGTGTATGACTACACATTATTCTTAAAGTACAGGTAAGTCGAAGTGTAAGACGTAACACATGAAGAAAGAAGGTTTTAAAGGAGTTAAAAGT
>JAQGCY010001263.1:0-11238 GCA_034700645.1 Xenylla mediterranea
AAATCTTGATGCTCTCCCACTTGGTCTCAAGGAATTGGGATTGATGAACTTACGAATTCGTAAGCAGGATGGACAGCATATTTCCCGATTAACTAACCTTCGAAAAGTTGTACTCACTAAAATTGCAACCACTGAAAAATATGGACTCTTAATTGAAGATGCTGCAGTGGTCACAGGAAATCCTAAGCTAATGCGAGTCCTTGTAGTTGGAGCAGTTAATGGAGAAAGTTTAGCAAATGAAGAGTTTTGGGAAATGCATCCAGGGTTGGAGAATTATAGAGGATTATTGAGCGCTGAAGATGGATTGTACTGGGTCTTTGACGAAACATCGATTCCTACAGAGAATAATGATCAACCGGAATCGTTAAATTTTAGCTTGGAAAATGGAATGTTTCGAGACAATGATGAAGATGAGGACGAGGAAGAATATGCAGAAGAAAATGAAGACGAAGAAATTGAAGAAGAAGAAATGCAAGAAGCTAATCAAGAAGCTGTAGAAGAAGATGAAGAGATTTATACTGATGATGAAGAAGATTCGGAATCCGATGAAGAAATTGAAGGCGAAGAATATAGCGATGATGCTGAAGAGGAGGAAGAAGATGATTACGATGAAGAAGAGGATGAGGACTATGTTCCGTTGGATTCCGATTAATTGAATTCTAATAATTCAATCAACCAATCTAAATTCCTGAATATAGAAAATCCTGTGAAAAAATACATATGTATAACACATCAAATTACCTTTACCAATGAAATACATTCCTTTGAAAATAAATCATATAAGATTGTTATCAATTGTAATCAAAATACTTTTTCTTTATGGATTAGAACTGATATTGAAACTGAAGTTCCTTGAAGCGTAACATTTGAACTGATTCTTTGGTTGCTTAATCACAAAAAATTTGTTTTCTGAAACTTAATTTAAATCTTTTAGAAAAAGTTCAAAGAGAATTTAGACACCAGGTAGGTATGCAATCAGAAATCTTTTAATTTATTTTTTACTCTAAACAAAAACGTCACAAGTCATGTCAAAAAATACAAAGTAAAATAAGATAAAGAATACAGTAAAATAAACCAAAATATACAAACACATGGTATCGAAGGTTTAATTGATGTATACTTAATTTTCCGAATATTTCCAGCAAATGAAGTAAAAGCATTGTTTGTTTAAGTTTCATTAGCTAGAAATTGAATTAAGCTAATTTGTTGTTGAGCTTTCCCAAGCCGTGTAAAATGTTTCTCTGTGTAAGCCATCAAGCTTTTTCTAAGGATTTTTCCTCCAGTTAATTCATCTGGTGGGATTGAACGAAGGATTAAATGGAGTAGGGCTTGTGCTTCTGCAGCAGTTCTGCCATTTGTGTTCCATTTCTCAATATAATTCATAATACGATCCGAAGTTTCAGAAGAATCCATAAGCTCAAGGACTGGTTCTTTGAGTTCGGATATTTCTGGTACTTCTGTAATACATATAAGAATATAAAAACAATCAATCGATTTTCTAGACTTTGCTTTTAAAGTTATTAGGTGATTCTGAATTTTATAGAAAAAAGTGATATGAACTGCTTGTGCCTTACCTCGTATAATTTTAAGAAGTGTAAAAGGTTTATCCAATTCCACAGCTAAGCGTACTCCTTCCGACCAATCTTGACGTCGCAGAACATTTGTTAATTCTTGTTCATCTTCAATAAGCTGATTACGCTTGGTTATAGCTTCTTGGACTTTGGATTCTGTTACATCCTTCCACAGAATAAGCCTGGAATCTGCAGAACCCGTAACAATTAAACTTCCATCAGACTTCCCATCTAATGCCCAAATTTTAGATGAGTCTGAAGCCTCGAGCACAGCTAAACATACGGAATTTCGGAGATCCCAAGTTCTCCAGGTTCCATCCGTTGAGCTTGAAATCACTTGAAGTCCTATTTAAAATCCAATGGAAAACAATATGTAAAAATTCAAGGTACAACGTAAGAAGTTTTGAAAAGCTGGCAAATATACTGTATAACATTCACATCAGTTTAACTGCATTGCTGAATCATGCTATAGTTTCCTTACTAAGGCTAACTAAACGTACCTTGGTTAATGAATTTGACACGGAGAACAGTACTATCATGTCCTTGGAGAGTTTGGAGGCAGGAGAAGTTTTGGACATTCCAAATTTTAATAGTTGCATCAGCAGATCCAGTAACAAGGAGTTGATCCCATTCTGAAAACTTGCAGTCCCATACACCTTTCTTATGTCCCTTGAGTGTCGACTGGAGTTTAAGTTTTGGGGAAGACCATATTTTTACGGATTTGTCTCTTGAACCAGTAGCAATCTAGAAACAATGAATTTGAATGTCAGTCGCTTTTAAAGTGAAATAACAATAAAGCCAAGACCAAACTCACTAATTTTCCATTCGGACTACAATCTACAACATGGATTTCCTTATCATGAGCTACAACACTCTTAGTACACCGTCCACCTGTCCAGCACTTCAGGAATGTATCTTCGGAAACTGAGAAAATCGTGAGATCTGCTGTGCTACTACCAGTAGTTTTAGGACCGCTTGGCCCAAACACCACACTAGATACAGATCCAATGTGTCCTTCCAACATTGCAACTGGACTTCGTGAATTAGCTTCCCAAATTCCTATCTTATTATCCTAAACAATGAATCAGTTACAAATGTATCAGCATTATGTTAGTACAATCGTTAATCGGTCTAACTGTCAATAATTCAAGTAACACGTACCTTAGATCCAGAGAGTAAGAATTTGCCTTGAACCCTTAAACAAAGCACAATGTCAGAATGTCCAAGGAGTAACTCACAATTCCCAGTGCTCAAATCATATAATTTAATTGTATTTGTATTATTTGCAACAGCCATGCTTCCATTCACTGCTCCTTCTTCCCATAGTACAACATCCAATATTTCTTCTAGGCTACCAACAAACTAGAGATTCACAAAAAATAAGTTACAGTTACAGAAATAAAGAGTCAAAGTCATCGATTTTTCTCACCATTTTCTTAACCGTTAGTCCATAAGTGGATCCTCCTGATTTAGGATGTTTTTTGGAAGGAGGTAATGATTTTTCAGGGATGGTAGCAGTGGTTGTGTGATTCTTTTGCACTTGACAAAGTAAGGAAGTATGTGTTGATATGAAGAATTGTGGAAGTTCATCCTTTGATCCGTGTCCTTGGTTCAGCGGTGGACTTATGGAAAGAATAGAATTCGAATCGGTGTCTTCTAAGCCTGAATTTTGGTCTCCAGTGCTAGATAAGCATAAAGCTGGTTCTTTTCCTAATTTCTTTCCTCTGAGCTCAAAATGAAGCACACGACTTCCAGTACTAATATACAAATCCCCAGATTGTAGAGCAGTCATCCCATCAATTGGACCAGGAAAAGCAATTGTAGATAATTTAGTGTAAGCATCATCCTTGCTTGACCACAGGATCAATGTTTTATCCCGAGCTCCACTGAAATCCAATGAACGCAAATTATTAGATATATAAGATTCGATGAATTGGTATTACGGTGTTGCTTACCTAATCATTAAATGACCTTCAGCCCACCATTCTACCCCAGTAACTTGTGAGAAATGTCCTTGGAGATTTTTTGTAATTTTCCATTCTTTCCCCTTACCATCTCCACTTGTGACTTCATCCACAGCATAAAGGTTTCTTCCACCAATCCAAAGCCTTGGATTTGGGTTCTCTAGGCTGAACTCACTTGTATCCCATTTAACAAATCCAATTGAAGGTAAATCTCCTACACTCAAAAGTTTTGAAACAGTTGCACCACCAGAATCCCATACTTTAAGTCCATTCCCTGCAACAGTTGCCCACACAAGCCCACCCCGTGCTAGTTCAGTTTCCCCAGTCCCAGAATTCCGGAAACTTGATGTAGGTTTCCATATCTGGAGACCAGAAATTGGGACGGGATGTAGGCTCTTGACTGTTCTTAAAATTTGGTGTGTATTTCCATCCCAAACTCGAAGAAGTCCAGATTTATGTGCAGTTACGAGTGATTGAGTAGCTGGAGAACCATCAAATACTAATATTTCATCCAACTCCACATCAATTGTGCCCAGTATTTCAAAAAAATCTTGAGATTGTAAAGATTCAACTTCAGTTTTATCTTTGTCCTTTTGCTGTTCAGGATCAACGTCAGATTCAACTCGTACTTCTTCATCCTTAACAGTTTTCGAATGAACTATTGAGACTAATTTAACGCTTGGTCCACATTGACATCCAAAATGAACAGGGGATAGAGCCTATAAGGACAATTATGATCATGATTATTAGTTTCACATATGCGAGTGTCAAGTACTTACAACTACTTGTCCACCAGTGAAAAATGGCTCAATTTTTGATTGAACTTCGAAGCTATTCATGAGGACAAAGAAAAAGAAATCAAGGATTAATATAATATCAATTGAGAATTAAATTAATAAATTATAGTAAATCATGCTTACAATTGCTTTAATTTTGCATCTGGGATTTTGGATGATGGAGGTTGTTGTGATTGTGTATTTGTTCGATTATCACTATCACCACCGCCACCCCCACCACCTAATTCATTTCGAAACATTTGTAAACTGTCATAGGACGACATGTCTGGATGTTGGTGTTGGGTCTAAGGTCAGGTCAGGTCAGGTTAAATCAATCAAATCCGAGTGTCTATAACTTAGTAACTTAGCACATGTACGGACTGTAATGCAACGCACGTGGAAATGAATGTAATGTATGGATTTGTAATTGTAACTGCAAGGGAAAATTATGAATTTCCTACTTGTGAAATCTCTCAATAGTTCTAGACTCAACAATATACCATTTTTCTTGGAACAACAACAACAATCAAAAATCCTAAATCTTGGATACAATTTAGAATTATTAATTATTCATTGTTGGAAATTATCGGATGTGATTTTGGAATGGTCATGTTCAATGGTCAATGGTCCAATTGACCGAAATGAACATTTTTTTTTATGATTACTTCAAGTTTCATTTAACGTAATTTTCCAAGTTTCTGAGACTGGCGTTTTTTTCTCTAATGAGCAAAGTTCTTCATCACACAATTTACATTGGAAAAAATGAAGCATGTAAGACAGTTTGCAAATTGCAATATCAGTACTTTTGCTTTCCTTTACAAGCTGAGCACCAGAATTTTGTCGGGTCTTCGCAAAAAGTCGCAAATCCTTACCTTCAATGATTTCCAGGGAGTAAAAATTAAACAATCTACCGGATGACAATCTTCTGGAATAATGTTCACTCCAATTTCGACCAATGTCGAACAATTGTTTTGAATCAATTTTGTAGGTTCAGGCTTCAGCCTTGTATAAAACGATTGCTCATCATAATAATCATATACTTTCATAGGGTTCTTAGGCCCCGTGGTGGAAAGACATATTAAACATTCATTTTCTTCAATCATTTTTCCGTTTTGAATGATCTTATCGAATATTTCACTTTTGTTGATTTGTAACGATAATTTGTTAAAAAGGCGAATTTTACAATTTTGGAGTTTTCAAATTGATTAAGCCGATGAGCAAAGTCTGGAAGATTTGGCCAATCTTCTCGTCCATCTTGATTCATACACCACAAAGCGATCCAGAAAACAGATAGGGTTCGTTTGTGTTGACTCAAAAATGTTAATAACGCATCACAAAACATATTCTCACAATTTGGTTCAGCAACTTTAATCCTTAATGTTTGTAAATTTTGGAATTGAGGAATTTTTATAAAATTTATCAATTTGAAGTACCAACGATCACTTGTGAATGGAATCTAAAGTAATCAAGCTTAGAATCAGTTCTGGTTAATCTCCTTTGAAATCTTGCAGACTAACGTACATTATTGTTTTCAGGTATGAGTGAAAGTATTTCTTCGAGCATCTACACAAAATGAAGTTATAAGAACATTCTTATACAAGCCTCTCGGCTTCTGCTGCGCTACGCGAAGATGTTACGATGCAGCGGCAGACTTTGTGCAAAGTCTCTATAATTGTGAATCGATTGAAGATGTTTTATTCTGATTATGAAGTAACATTTCAGAATAATAGTTCAGGATTTCCAAGATCAATTCTTGTGATAACAACTTCTCCAAAATCAGGTAAACCTATCCCAAGCCCGAACTTGGACTTCGTGAAAGCCATTTATGCTTTCGAAGAGAACTTACTCTGTAAATAATTTGATCAGAATATTCAAGGCCGAAGTTGAAAATTTCAGGGCCGTAGTTGAAAATTTCACGGCCAAAGGGTCGAAGCCAGGAATAGAATAGAACTGGTGGGTGCAAACTATTAAACTTTTCATAAACTCGATCAAGTGCAAAGACGAAGTCTAGCTGTAGATATGTTTGCTCCAGCAAGTTGAACTAGTACTTTTGTGCAAACAAAATTGGTAACTATAGATCCAAATTGTTCAACAATTGTTTGTGAATTAACTTTTAATGTTTTCCAGTAAAACAAATTTTAGCTTCACAACTCTAGAGGATTAATTCAATTCCAAAATTAAAGTTTTGGTACAAGTATAATACGCTCTTCTTCCCATAAAGAATAAATAATTTTGGTTTGTGTCCAAAATGGCTGATGCAGAAGAAGATCGAAATACTAAAAAACCAAATACTAGAGCCTTTAGAGCTAGAGCTGAATTACTTCATCGAATGGTATTGGAAGAGAATAATTTCCTCCGGGCAGCCCTACACAATTCTGGACATTATAACAGTTCTAAGCTTAATCCTAATGATTTAAAATGTAAGCATTGCAACTACAATTAATGATACATTCAACTTACTAATTTTGAATCATTATTTTAGATTGGACCAAAGTTAAAGAAATGTTGAAATCAACTCCCCGAGTTAAGGTTGCTTTTCCAAATTACTGTTCCAAATCCAAGTTAAAATTGGTAACTGATTTTGATACATCATTCAACATTAAACACTAAATGCAACTTTCTTATAGGAAATGCAAAAACGAAGTAGAAGAATTAACCTTTTAGCTGGAGATTTTCGTACACGGAAATTTATTACAAGGATGGCAAAGTATCCACCATTTAGCGTTTATGCTCATTGGATTTTATCAACTAAATTCTTTCGTGGTCTTATGATAACTGTAATTTGCTTGAATTCTATTTTAATGGCTGTAGACGGAGGTATGTTTCAATTTTCAATACAAGTTCATGATTTCAAATTCTAATCTCTGAACAATCTAGAACTTGATGATAATTCAGACATAAATTTACGTTATGCAATTGATGCGTTGGATTTTTTCTTCCTTGCAATATTTTTGGTAGAAATTGCTTTACATTTTAGTGATGATTTTGAAGGGTTTTGGAATGAATATTGGAATATATTTGATTTCTGTGTAACATTAATGGTGAGCAAAAGCAAGGATTAATTTCATTTTTTTCAGTTTGATTTTTATGCTTTGAATATTCTTGTATTCAGTCTTTAGTTGCACCAGTACTTGACTTAATTACACAAGGTTCTGCAGAAGATGATCGATTAAATTCCCTAATTACTACTGTAAAATATATCCGAATTTTAAGAATTCTCCGTTCTTTGAATGTCGTGACAAGAATTAGGAAAATTATGGTCAGTTTGATTTGATCCAATAATTAAAAGCTCCAATAACTTGATCCAATATTAAATTTCCAAAATAGGTGATTTGGGCTGCTATTCTGCAAACTGCAAGATCTCTACTCTTTATCGTAGTTTTGATGTGCCTTTTCTTTTTTATTTTTGCTATTATTGGAGTACAACTTTTTGATAAGTTTAATAAATCCCATCGAAATGATTTGGAATATAAGGATGCATTCCGAGTGAGTATTTGAAGCATTTTACTCAGCAATTATTCAGTGAAATTATTATTGATTGATTTATTGTATTTTCAGAATATACCCCAAGCAATGGTCACACTTTTTCAATTGTTTACATTGGATAAGTGGTACTACATTTTAACAACGCTTGGAGATGGAATGGGTTCAATGTTTATTCCTTGCTTGTACGGGCTTTCGTGGATATTATTGGGTTCCTTTATTTTTTCCAATATTTTTGTTGGAGTTATGGGTGAGAATTAAAAAATTAATTATATAACCCTTGCCTTAAGCCTAAACTAAATTATGTTTCAGTTAATAACTTTCAAACTATTCGGAAAGAATTATATGAAACTGAACAGAGAATTACAATAAAAGCTCAGCTAGCTTCTAGGTTGGATGTGTTTGAATTGGATGAAATTGGGTATGATTAAAACACATTCTAGTTCTAACAAGCAGTCTTGAATCTTGATCCTTTTTCTCTAAATTTTTTCAGAGGACTTCCAATAAAAGTAGATGAACCTGATGAAATGATTGATTTTGAAAACCATGTTTTTCATAATATACAAATCTTAGCTGCATGTGAAGAAGGAGTAGAAGGACTGTCCCCAACAATGTGGCCGAGAGACACATTATTTCGATATCTTTGCATTTTAGAGGCAATGACAAGTAATGTTGATGAAAGAGATAGAATCCAGACATTACTTAGTGAGTACAAAAAAATAATTAATTTACGTGCTTCAAACAACCGTTAATATATTCTTACATTTTCCAGATGAAGCACTTCTTAAACTTTTAGAATAATCTTGGACATGGACATGAATGAATAAGGATTTCTCCAAGTTATAGGAATACTCATTTCTATACATATTAATAATCAGTGTAAATCCATTCAAGAAATTGTACAAGAAATAAATTCATAAATTATCAGATTTTAAATATTATAGAAGTTTAAGCAGCATTGTTAGTTTATTTTATTACACTTTCTATTTTTGATGAGTGATGTTTATGTGGTACAATCGCAATCTTATTCTTAATCTTACACGTTATGAAGATTTGTATTTGTAATTATTAAAGTTCACTTTTGCTTGATATAGTTCGAATTACAATATTATTTTTCCAAAACAGACATCACATATTTTATCTTGTACATTTTCGTTGTGATATGCAAATGGCTGGTTCGAAGTCACAATTAGTAAAAGCGCCGTCGGTGACGTGGATTTGGTTGATACTGATGTTCTTGGTTTGTGTTTCAATTAGTTCCATCATTTTGTTGTTGCTGGTGAAAGTGAGTTTGAGTATTGTTGCTTGTATCAGAAGCAAAGCTTTGCTGATATGCTTGTCCAGGTCCTTGGGTTGATGAAGTAAAAGCATTTGGTTGAGGTGTAGGTTGAACTGCATAATTATTGCCGATTGGAAATTGGATGACAGATTGCAAGACAACACTTCGTTCATTATTAGGAATTTGCACATTCTAAACAGTTTCACGAAATTACTACATGCATTTAAAGTGTGTACAATTATAACATGAAAATAACTTACTTCAGGCCGAGGCATTCGAGAACGAGGGATTGCAAAAACTCTGGGTTTAGTTGGAGTTGTTTTATCGGTTTCTGTTTTGGCCAAACATGGAGTAGCGCGATAAAGAGATTCAGCTGAACGGCGCACACCCTGTCGACGTTGAACAGTTGGAGATTCAACGGCATTTCCCGAAGGAATACCAAGGAAAGTATTAGTGTTGATAGGAACAGCAAATGCATTCCCTTGAAATGGAGTTTGAGCAAGAGCTAAATCATAATCGATGTAATGAATATAAAATTGTTCGGAAATGATTAAAGAATTCGGACATGGACATACATGGATTGGCAGGTGTAGCACCAGTTTGACCCATTGGACCAGAAGAAACACCAGTTGAAGTTTGGCTTGGATGAAAGAAATCCCATAAAGGGTAATCAAAAGATGCTGGGATAGGAGAGCTTTGAGCTGGACGCTGTTCACCATTTCCATGTTGTGCGGTTTGATTATATTCCGGAGTTCCAAAGAAATTTCCCAAACCGAATGCACTCTCAGGACTTGGAGTCGGTGTTTCTTGTCCAAAATCTTAAAATGTAATAAACAAGCATGAATACAAATGATTTCGAAATAATAAACAAATAGAACAGTTGTGAATTGTGTGTTACCCATCGGAATAGAAGCATCAGATGAAACAGCTAATCCAACATCTTGTGTTTGAGTAAGAGTCATTGGCCAAAAGTCTTTAAATAAAATTGAATGAAGAAAACAATTGTTTGAGAATTCTCAACATGTTGACTTACCACCATCTGCTCCTTGATCCATTGCTTCATCAGCTAATCCAAAAGTATAGTTTTGATTATTATCCATGTTAATTCACTTGATATGTGGATTTTTAGAAGACAAGGAAATGTCAATGAGTTCCACCGCTTTGATTTTCTTCAGTTCAGGCTTGTGAATCTTAATAGCAATAGTTCGGCCAAGAAATTCGAAGTTTATGAACAATGTAATGTGAAGTGAATGAATTGTTTGAAATATAACCGAGATTTTGTCATATTGAAAGCACGATTTTGGTCTTCATGACAATTGATTAAAATCCAAAGCAACAATCGTTCCAGACGTTGAATTAAAAATCCTAAACGTTCCAAGCCAGAATACAGTCTAACCTATTCAACCTTACATGTAAACCAAAGAGAATTATCAAAGTTAAAGTAGCAAGCAAGCCCTGAATTATATCTTCAATTATACAATACGCTAAAAGATAGTATACTTGTATAAGATTCATACGAATCGAAACTTTCATGGATGCTGGTTTTCTTGATATCCTCCAACAAAACATTTTTCTATTTTGTTTAGAAATAAACGATTATCTAATTTTTTACTGGCTAATTCCAGGAAAAAAAACATTGAAAAACAACAACAATTTCTGAAATCAAAAAATAATGGAATATTTTGGGAGTTTCTTCATCTCTTATTTCCAATTCTTTAACAACTGGTGCATAAGTTAACCAACTTTTGCCAAACTTTCATCCTCTGTCCGTATCTCGCTTGCGTGTCTAAATTGAATTATAACAAAAGTTATAGATGTGTATAAAACCAATCAATTATTGATAAACATTAAGTAATTACATTTGAATCAGGTCCTTCAACTGGATTGCGAAGGAGTTGATCCCACAGTTTTTGAAGAACAATACGAACATTGTCTTTGTCTTGTTTCCCATCATGATTTTCCTTACTGCGCTCATTGACGTCCATGAGACATTTAAGAACCTGCAATGACAACCAAAAATTAAGGATATTTAAAATTGATTTCTGATTTATCTAACTAGAAAGCGTCTTATCTGATTCGCTTAGTTAAAAAACCTATCCATACATGTAAAAGGGCCCGACCCATGGCTGATTAACACAACTTTGCTCTTTAAAACTTTTCAAAAA
>JAQGCY010001264.1:0-11231 GCA_034700645.1 Xenylla mediterranea
AAGTTTAGCTAAATTTTCAGGACTTTTAAGCATCAAATACCTGTTTCGATATCAATATTAAGGACCGTTCCAGGCATATAAACTACAACCCATAAATTCCCTTTGATGTCTGCTACCATTCCATCTAAAATTGCACTCTTATCATATCCAAGCTTTGCATGATCCAATTCAAAAACAACTTTTTGCTCAGTGTCTGGTTCTCCAGAATGAATGTCAAACTTTTGTCTAATTATTTTGTGCTCAAATGAATCAGCAGTATAAATGAAATCTTCATTTGGTGAAAAGCAAATTCCATTTGTTGCTGTATATCCTGCCGTGTGGTCTTTATGAATGCCTTTCTCCACGCTGCTTAATGTGGCTGGATGAAAATATTCAGAGCAATAATAGTTAATGCTATGGTTGGCAATTGCAATTCTTTGATAATATTAATAATTCTTACATTTGAACTTTTGACAAAAATCAAATCCTAACTCTTTTCCAGGATTATGCGTCCATTTTCCTACCCATAACCTCCCCATGGAATCACATATTCCATCATGAAAATGATGATGAACTTTATCAACTTTCCATAAAGTTTCATATTCCTCTTCTATAGGATGAGCATAAGAAAAAAATGGATTTTAGGTATTAATTTGCTGGGTTTGGTGTTGCAATTTGCAATTGGTTTCCTACTTGTATTCCCAAATCCAATCTCATTGTATGCAGAAACAATAAATTCATCTGGAGTCCCATTTTCCGTAGCTACTGGTGTTGCAAATGAAATGTAATCCACATCAATATTTACTTTGAAAGATGTCTGGGTCTTTTCCGGCCCATTTCCTCGAATTGCACCAATGGTTTTTGGCATACAATCTACATAGTAAAGTGTCTGATCCTTGGCGTCCCAATGAGGTCCTTAACAATAACAATAAAGTTTAAATTACTATTGTTCTGGAAAATGTTGTCAGTTCCGTAATCATAACAGTACCTTCGCCAAAAATAATGGGTTCTTTGGAGTATATTTCGCTTTTAAAAGCACTACTCATACTTTAATCAACAATTTACAAAGTTTAACTCAATAAATCTGATAGTCTTGTGCTTGTCCAAGCCACCAGAATCCAACTAACTTAGCACCAGAGAGTCAACTATACTTGTGCTTTATGAATTATGATGAATTTATTCTCTCAAGATCACAGAGTTATCTAATCTGAACGCAACTATATATTTTTTGACCTTGACAAACAATAAAAAATAAACAAAAAGTCAATTGAATTGACTTAAATTACACACAGTAACAGTACCAATGCCATTCGTTCGTACAAGTGGATAAAACATTTGGCAATACAAATATTAGGTGCTGCTGAGATTTATAAATTACAATTACAACTCAGAATGAAGAAGAAAATACAGAAAGATCAATAATCCTTTCAGCAGAAGCAGACCAGGGCAGAGATGCTCAAGTCTGGAAAACCGTAAGTTCAGTTGATGCATCCTAAAAAAAAAGTGAAAGAGCTGGAATTTACTCGTTTCGTTCATTTGTTATATTCTATTCTTTCTTAATTTTTGAAGAATTCCAGATTTTATTGCAATTATATTATATTACACTCGTAATTATGAAGGACATCCAGTCCAGTCTTTGTATATTTGTATTTTCGATTGTCCCAACTAAGTTGATGCATTGCATTAATTTTAATTTTATATACTGCCATAAATTAAAATTTGGAAAGATTTAGATGTAGCTGTTATAGGAAATTTGTCAAAAATTGTCTTCCAAGGCCGTCTGCATGACTATCTCAACATTGTTTCATTAAACATTTCATAAAACTACGAATTTTTATGCATAATAATGAGCTTCAGATGAGCATTTTGTTGTTAATTGGAACAGGTTATTTAACATAGTCATTTATTGCAAAATGCACGTACTGGAATTTGGAATACGATAAACAATAAACTAATGCTAAGCCAACCCATGCTCCACTTTTATTTCAGACGTCCAGCATCGAAGAAGCGGAGGTCGAGTAAAAATGATTCCAATTGGAAATTTACAAACATACTTTGCAATTACAGTTCTCATTTTCCTTATTAATGGAGTGTATACAGCAAATCTTGACTCATTTACGGAGAAAGAAATAATTTTGATTGATAAGGTTCGTCCGTCATCACATCAGCATTACGAGCAATCGAATCGTTTGACGTTTTCACATTTGATTTCCAGTTACGACAAAGATTGAAAAATGAATTATATGAAGATTACATGCAGACTGATCATTTTTTGATTTCATGGTTACGTGATAAGAGTCTTAATCTAGATGCAGCTGAAGAAAAATTACGAAAGGTTAGTTTAAATTAGTTATTTTAAATTTGAGGTTCATTATGATTTGTATAATGACACGTTATCCACATTTCATCTAAGTCATTAAAATGGAGAAAAAAAAATAATGCTGATAATTTTGTGAATGATCCAGTTCATATAAAATTTTCTTCACAAATCCCAAGCTCCGTTGTTGGTAGAGAGATGAATTTGGAGCATCTAGTAAGTAAATTTTCTAGTTATAATTTACTTATTCTATGCCATCGCTAACATCAATAATTTGTTTTTGTTCAATTGATAGTTAGTGAATGGAGAATTGGCTCTCGTTGGAAAATTCGTAGAAATGTAATTGCAGGAAACTCAATAAAATTGAACCTCCAGTATCCATATATGTTGGAAACAATTGCAGCAGATCTAAGAAAAGTGAGAAAAGAATCAGGGCTTAATGTAAGCCAAGCTTATGTAATTACGCCAATGATGGGATATAGTCTCAAAGAACATGGATGTTTGACGATAAAAGATAAGTAACTTAAGTAATGTTAATTTTTAACTGTTTTATGTTATTCTAAATTAAAGGCATACCATTCTTCATATATGGCATTCAATGCTATGAAAATAACTACGTTTCACTGTTCAAATATATCCTAGTTACTGATGGTAAGAGCATTCTCAATTTTTATTTTTGATTAAAATAATACAACAATTTCCTTTGCCATTTTCTCTGCTATAGCCCCAAAAGTATTTGAACATTTAGCTGGACTTTTAAGGGCACAAATGAGCCCAGGAACTAAAGAAGCTTTCAAAGTAAATAACATCTGCTGAAAATTTAAAGCTTTACCGTCACTAGTAAAATTTAAACTTTTCATATTTTTATAGGTATTTTCAGTTGGAGATAAAGCTGAAGTCAAGAAATTACTTGCAGCTACAAACCCTAAATTTCTTTCACGTGAATATATTTAAGTAAACTAATTTAAATTTGCTAAGAACGATTTTATTGGTATTTTAAAGATTTAAAATATAACCAGGAATACTTCCAAAGGAAGTATTAGCTAAAATCAAGTATTTAGCTTCTTTTTTTTTACACAAAACTGCATTTATTAACGAACGAAGTGAGTATATGGTTTGCTGACAGCGGTTTCCATGGTTACATGTCCGTCCGTGTTCTATTAAATTGAACGAAACACGGTTCAACGGTATCGGTGGGTTGAGTAGAGAAAAAGTGAAACGGGGTTTGTAACCTAATCGACCAGGGAGGTCAGGGGGTGAGGTCAAAATTTTATCAATCCTATATATAATACGTGAGGCAAAAACTGTTTTTCGTTTGCTTGTAACTTCTGAACGGTTTGACGGATTAAGTTGATATTTAGTATGCATCAACTACTAATCAATGCGGTTCGATTAAACAGGTCAAAAGGTCAGGTCGAAGGTCAAACACATTTTTACTTATAACTTTTGAACGGTTTAACGGATTTGCTTCATATTTGGAATATAGGTACTACTAGTACAGCTGCATCTATTCAACTACTTTCTACTAATCAACTACTCACTACTGAACTAATCAACTGCTTACTATTGAACTAATCAACTACTTACTATTGAACTAATCAACTACTTACTATTGAACTAATCAACTACTCACTACTGAACCAATCAACTACTTACTATTGAACTAATCAACTACTTACTACTATCATATTACTTCGTTCGTTTTAGTCATACGGTTGTACGGTTTATTATACTCGGCTTGAAGATGCCGGTAGTCATTGGATTCGGGCGACAGTTGCGGCGGTTTTACGGTCACGTAGCGACGGTTGTTACTAGGAGATTCCTATTCCGCAATTCTTCACAATTATTACGACCAATTAATATTGTTCCAAAAAACTAAGATTAATATTATAATTTTGCACCATAACATATAGACAAGGCTAACAAACCAATGCTTAATTGCATCTGAAATCCGATTGGGATAGGCATATTCATTGGCCAACTGGAATAATTATTAATATTTATAAAAAATAATAAAAATAATGTAATTGCTTATTAATTACGCCAAAACCCTAAAGGCTGGGTGCGTTCACCTTTGCCAAAACAACGAGCTGCAGATGAAAATATTGGCTTTTCTATTTAGTATAACCCAAACCTTTCAATGTTTCAATTGAAATCCCAACACAAGTAAAATGTGCAACAATAATTTCGTACTTTTATATGTTCTTTGGGCATTAGTATTCATTTCACCAATAATAAAAATTATAAAATGTGAAATTGGAGAAAGTAATGAAAAATATGATGAAAACTCTTCCTGTAAAAGTAATCAAGTTCAAGTACCGAACATTGTAAATCAAGGAAGAGGAAGGTACTGTGGTATGTGCCTATATTTTAATTAATACTACCTCATCAATTTTAAAATGTTTCTCATTGTCGATATATTTTGTATAGAAATCTTTGATAATCCCTCAGTTCCACAAGATTCTCCTGTAATTAAAAATTACCTTCGTGAATTTCATCTTTCACCTCCATCTGGAAAACCATATATTCAATCAAAGAAAAGCCAAATCACACGATCAGTGTACACTAATTATATTGCTAATCTATTTAAAACAAAAGTAAGTCCATGGAAATAAATCTTTAGAATTACATTTAACAAATTTCGTTTCTTACAGATAAATGGGTTTTATATTGAAGCCGGTGCTTATGATGGTGTGTTCAAATCCAATACCCTTGTATTGGAGGAGAAACTAAATTGGTCTGGACTTCTTATTGAGCCCGATCCATTTGCTTTGGTGAAACTACGTAGCAAAATGAGAAATGCTTGGATTGCTGATGTTTGCATGTCGTTGGATCAATATCCAGAGAAAGTACGTATGTATATTACATTTAGGCTTAATTTAAGTATTAATTAAATACGAATGTCAATTACATTTTATGTAGACTAAATTTTTGCATCCAACTACAAAACATCTTACTGGCCAAGGAATACTTTCTAAAACTAAATCCTTCTTTAAGAAGCCAAGTAAACGTGGAGAACACGATCTGACAAAGTATGTGGATGCTGGATCCGTTGAATGCTTTCCCCTCTACTCAGTACTTTCTGCGTTGAATAGAACGGTAGTTGATTATTTTAGTTTGGATGTTGAAGGGGCTGAACTTAAAGTTTTACAAACAATACCTTTTGATAAATTAACAATCAAGGTAAGCATGTATGCATGTACTTTGGTACAAATTATCATACTTTAAATCTGTTTTTATTTTTTAGGTTATGACAATTGAGCATAAATGGATTCCTGAAGGTTTGGACTCACTAATTCAATTTCTTCAGTCAAAAAATTATATGGTTTTTCGAAATCGGAAGACATCTTATGATATTTTTGTTGTGCATAAAGATTATAGGCATGAAGTGCACATTGAAGAGTAAGAATTTTTGCTACTCGTAATTGTAAAATGTCAACATTTTATTCTTTACTAAGCATTAAATTGAATATGTTTCATCTGCTGTCACTAGTAAATGTATAATTCTAAATTTTAACTAAAACTAACAAAAAAGAAATAACAAATACTAAATAGTCTGAAAATGTTGCAAATGTAATTGTATGAAGTCCTTTTGGATTCACACGAATTGCACGACAACTTTTCTTGATTTTTTGTTCTATCAAATTATAGTTTTCAACCTTCATCATAGACTCTTTGAATAACTTGATTTTACGATTAATTACTGCAATTGGCCAAAATAAAAATATAAGACAAACTGAACAATCAATTGCAAGGAAACCAAAGAATAGTTGTAATGCCATTTCACCCAGAAATGTTTTAAGTGATGCATATAAGAATAATATAATTAACCATAGAAACCCGGATTCTTGAAAAACCAGGGTTGCTGAAAAAACTTGACCTAATCGAAACATTAAAAGTTCAAATGATTTGTACACCTGAATTTTTCTTGCGATTCTTGTATCACAATACAAAATATCCAAAGAATTTTCAATACTTCCATATACCATTGTTGTCAGAAGGGCAGAACATAACGTGATTGACATTCCAGTAAAAATTAAATGTGTTTCATAGATGAAAAATACCAGACGAATCGATGGATATGTTTCGTAGTCTTTTGTTATGCCAAATCCAATTAGAAATGGTAAATTTGGTTCAATGTATACAAATAAAGCATATGCAAAAATAGCTGGTCCAAGCACAATGTGGAATAAATTAAATTTCCATTTTAAGTGAGTGTAATGTGTTTGGATTTTGGTTTCCGGTAAAAATTCTGCTTCTAAAAGTTTACAAAACTTTGTATATTGTGTTTTTGCCAAAGTCTAAAAATTAAACACAACTTACTCTTAATGATTGATTTCTCCAATCGCATCCAACAAGAAAGCAAACCACTCAAATTCCTGGAATTTCCAATAATTGTGTAATTCACACAAGTAATCATAGATGTTCCAACCAAAAATGCAACTTGAAGTAAGTATTCCCCACCAATTTGACTATAGTCATTTGTGATCAATAAGAAAATTGATTTAATTATTTGTGAAATTGCATGAATCGTATTGTAGAGAAAAAAGTAAAATGGGAATCCACATTGGCTAAATTGGAGTTCAATATTGTTTTTATACAAAATGTAAGGAAATAATCCAAGTTTACGAAAACAATTGAACATTTTGTAGTACAATTCTAAATTTTGTATGTAAAATTTTTTTACTGTAAGGTTTTCCATCATGATAATATGGATTCCAATTTCAAAGTGTTTCACAATTTGAGTGAGTGATCCAAAGTAAAGGGCATAATTTTCAAATGATTTCATATAACGGTTTTCTTTATTTATAGCTACCTTATCCTTATATCATTTTCCGAACAACAATTAATATGTCACAAAAATGCTTAGTAAAATTCAAATTACTGGAAAACGATGATATGTGATGTTATATAAAACATGCAATGACAGATACCTAGGCATGGCACGTTTGAATTGATTGAATGGTGAGGACAGGACACCAATTACTGATTGCTTCTAGATAAAGTGCAACCTGACATAAATTTTTTGTAATATAACATTATGCTCCTAAATGTTTCGTAATATAGAAAAATTTGCCGGTGTTAACATCAATCCTAATAAAATGCAATTTGATTTATTAGGATTTCAGTTTATAATACACAATAAAGTGTTTCAGATTAATTTTTTATACACAGTGCACTCATATATCATAATTCATCCCTCTAACAGGATTAATTTCATTTCTTCGTACTGTATCAAAAATCATTCAGCAAAGTAAAACTGGATTTGACATTTATTTGATTTTGCATAAGCATATGCATAAATCCTTCCTAGCTAGCATAAAATAAATGTTGAGTTTTTCTTCCATCTCAACCATCCGACAAAATACAAAGCATACTATGCAATGGAAAAGTTATGCCGTTTCTAAATGTTAAGTTAAACGAATAGGTATGATTTTTATCGATTTATCATTCCTTTCATAGAGATAATAAAAATTATTATTTTAGGCAGAAAGAAAGAAGGAAAAGTTATTATTATTGCTGATTACGATTAGCTATGCTGTGTCTGTATATTCTGTAGTTCCTGTAAATTAGTAAATTGTTAGCTACAAAACTGTGACAGTGACAAGTAGATTTGAGTAAAAAAAAAAAAACACTAAAGTTAGGAAAAGTATGCAAAAAAGAAAGAATTGCCATAAACAAAATTATTAATGAAATTGACCTTTAGCCTTATCTTCGAGCTTCAAAAACGTTCCACTTTTTATATCAAAATTCCTCCATTCTGATAATATGACATGACAGACTCGACGCGGCGGCCTAGGTCGACCTTTATAAGTACAAATACGAATACCTTAAGGCCTTACGTATAAAGTATAAATTCAATTGACAGTTCGAATAGCCAGACCAGAGACCCAGACCCAGACTTAACAAATCACGAAACAGAAAGTTCAACTAAATAATAGATAAACCGACTTAAGTTACAAGTTACATTCCTTCCATTACAAATTTACATTTACAACCTTAAGGTCAAGTTAATTAGTTTACTGGCTCAGTAAGTTGGACTTACGATGAAATAAAAAACCGCAAAAAAAAATATTATATTCCAATCTGATCCAATGAAATAATAAAATGTAGAAAATATTTCTTACAATTATTAAAAAAGTATTGTGTTTGGCACTTTTAATGCCCTCCAGACAAAGGTAAAATGTAAATTAAATAAAAACCCTACTATTAAATTTATAAAGTTAAAGAATTCTTTCTTGTGTTGTGTTTATCATTATCAATACGAAGAAAAAAAAATTTTTTTTTCTTAAAGTTCACATGATATGAACATGAAATCACTTATTGAATTTCAATTGAACCGGAACTTAAAAAATCTAATGGTAAAATCATAAACTGATAAACTTTTATCCAAATATACAAATTTGCATTTTTATGCTCATACCTCTTTTGGAACACGCCAACTAAACAAAACAAAACGCTGAGCTAACACGGCAGAATTTCCACATATTTCACAATGCGTGCATGCATGATTGAAAATATAGTTATATGTACATATTTTTGCATGTTGAATGCTGATTGAACATCCATCAGTTTCAATTAAAATTATAGAAGATTCTTTTTCTTGTAGAATTGTAGCAAGTAATATCAATTAAAAAGTTTTATTTTTACGGTTTGATTTAGGTTTTGTTTCGAAGTCTAACTTAAGTCTAACCTAAGCCTCCAGGTAAACAGAGTGGATTTGATGTATGTATTCGTATAAAGGGAATTCGAAGATGAAGATGAGTAAAAGATTCTTTTCTTTCAATTCAGACAGAAAATCTGCATCCTAACTATTCTTTAACACCACCACCCATCCTTTCATCCATCTTTTCAACAAGCTAAAGCTAATGTTGGACTCAAATTCAGTTTAGTTTATTTTATAGTTGGTTCCTGATAGTGATTTCAATGCAAAAATTTTTCAATCTTAATCTTCTTAATGGACAAGGAAAGGCAAGTTTAATAAAAAATTTAGTCTCAAGTGAGGTGGTATTACAAGAAGACACGACAAGGAACAAATACTATACTTAGGGACAATAAATTAATTGTCATAATTATATAGTAGTTTATCAAAACAAGTATAGCAAAAAATTGTTCCAAAGTTTTTCCATATTGCAATAGCAAATTGTTTTATTTATTGATTTTCAAAAAAACAACTTCATTTTTTGCGACATTTGAGCAAATTACTGTGGAGTTTGGTACATTATTTTAAGGTATGTAAAAATATTTAAAACTGTTTCAAATAATCCTTCTCCAAAAGTTGAAACATCAGTTGGCATTATTGTTTGTCTTTGGCATAATATCTCGAAAAATGTGTATCTTCCAACCATTGATTTATGTTTTATCAAAACTCTAATGCATGGTGATTTAAGGTTATTTTGGACTATTAAGCTCAGTTTGAAAATGCATTTTCGAACTAATATCAAATTGACCCATCAATTTAAAGATTCAATTGTTTATTGCATCTTCCTTCATTATGCTTGAGTTGTTTAGTTTATTAAGTTGAAATGTATGTTAATTAACACTTTTGTCTTTGTCACCCGCTGTGCAAAAGTAGAGAATAGTTAGTTTACTTTGGGTTAATGAAGTAAAAATTGTCCTCAAAAATTCAAAATCAAAATCAGGATAATTATTTATTTGTATAAACTAATTTTATCATCAATCTCATGGAGATGCCGATGCAATTGCAGCATGCATTGTATTGTCTAAAATTCCTACTTTTATTGAATAATGGTCGCAAATCGACCGAAATGAACGTCAAAGTCAAGTCAAAGGGATGACAATGAAAGCTTGAAAGCATTCATTTATGTGCTTCTGCTTGTGTGTGGTCGTTTTTCAACGAACTACAAATTAATTCATTCCTTTCTTTTTAAATATTAATTACATTTAATTAAAAAAAAATCTTTAACAGTACCAACAACAGAATAGAATAGAACAGAG
This sequence comes from Xenylla mediterranea, assembly GCA_034700645.1. NCBI lineage: Eukaryota > Metazoa > Arthropoda > Collembola > Poduromorpha > Hypogastruridae > Xenylla > Xenylla mediterranea. The sequence goes on from JAQGCY010001264.1 coordinate 10,256, forward strand.
CAGAATACGTATAAGCTATTATTATAAAATTAAAAAATGAATTAATTTTAGTCTATGGTCATGGCTAAGGCTAGTGGCTACCTATGAAATGATGCTGATATTTGATACTGATAATTAAATTCCGCTAATCGAATCGAAAGATTTTCATATCTTCTAGGTATACTAAAGTAAGTATAAATTTTCATAATTTTGAATTAATTTTCCGTTCACCTTAAAAATACCCATATAAAATCAACATCGACCACGTTTAGCAGTATTTACACAGAGACACACTAAAATTTTTTTTGTATATTTTCATAATTATTAATTTTTTTTACAGTACAACTGTAAACCCTATTGGTTTGGCAGCTGCATGTTGCGTTGCATTGCATCTGTAATAATAATATAACGTAATACTAATTATGAATTTATATTGTATAAATATTTTGATTTCTGTTGTATCCTTGTATGTAACCGTTTTGTCACCAACTTACTTAACTTAACTATGTCCATTTTTTTTATTGTTATTAGTTTTCTACCCACGTTCCATATTTTTTTTCTATCCTCCTCTATTGTTGACGCTACAGTCTATAAGAACTTGAAGTCATAATTCATCAATGCATGAGGTATTCCTTTATCAATTGATACGCTCTATGCTTATGAATAAAGAAAAAGTATTTTTTGATGGATTTTTTTTTACAATTACAAATGCTTCATCTTTATCTTCTTGAGTAACAACAATCTAACAAGTGTATGTAAGTATAAGTGATTCACTTGACTTTTAACGTTTAATAACGAAATTTAAAGACGACCGTCCGCGTCCGTCTATCATCATCATTTAACTTTAACATTTAAGTTAAGTATTCATGTATGTTCCACACATCTTGACTAAACCTATCAACATAGGTCAAGAATCTCTTTAATTTATTTATACATTTTTTTTATTTACCAAATGCATCAAGTTTTATTGTTCTTCCGGGAACAATTATTACTGTTG
>JAQGCY010001265.1:0-11224 GCA_034700645.1 Xenylla mediterranea
TTTAAAGAATATTGTTTTATTAAATCCAAAAAAGTTCAGTTGGTACAGAGATGTTCTACATAAATTTCACTCAATTCTTTTTATTTCTACTCTACTAAAAACAAATACATGAGAATAAAGTCGTTCGTTTAGTGATTACATAATATTCTTAATTCTTGGGCTCATAAAAATATTATAAATATTCTACTAATATAAATCGTGTTATTTGTCAGGAAACATTAGTTACTTCGTTTGCCCTTTGAGAAAAGGGATTTTCGTCATTAAAGATTTTAAAGTCTTCCTACGGTAATAAGTGAATAGTGTAATGGTCTTTCTTTGTGTTTATCTATGTATAAAGGATGTACTAAATTCTCGCTCCACACTAACCTATTGTTAATATGGGCTAAAAACAATATTGACAGTAAAACCTGGAAGTAAGAAGTTCGGAAAATTATCGCTGTTAAATATTTACAAAACAGAAACAGGTAAGGCCAAGGATACTAATCTGTGTACACTATGAATTGTTGGTCATCAGCTCCAACTTCTAATTGTACATATTGTGAGTCACTATTTCCCAGGATTTCTGAAGGCATATGCTGCATTTGTCGAATTATATTATTGCGGGATCTAACAACATTAATAAGACAAATATGTAGTTTAGTATTAGTAGTAATAATAATAAATTATCCCTTTCATACTACTACTAGTACTTTGGATTGGATAACTTTATTTTGACTTACTTCGCCTTGGCATGAGTCAAGATATGAGATTTAAGATTTGTGGACTGTGCAAATTTTTTATTGCATCCATCAAAGGGACACACGTATGGACGATCTCCAGTATGTATTCGTACATGGGTACGAAGATTAAAGTCAAGCGAGAAACGCTTTCCACATCCTTCAAAAGTACACTGCAAATTGCAAGAACAAGAAAAAAGAATAGTATCAATACATTCATGTCATTAGTAATAGTAACACTTTACTTACTTGAAACGGTTTTTCTCCAGTATGCACTAATTGATGTCGTTTTAATTTAGAACTTTCGACAAATGCTTTGCCACACTCAGCACAAACATGAACACGGGGTCCATGAGTGTGCAAATGCTTTCTCATGGCGGAATTATCTCGGAACATTTTGGTACATCCCTACATGATTGAATTCATTTGTTAATGTATTGCCTTAATTAATCTTGTACTTAGATTTAGTACTAACAATTACCTTGTGAGGACAAGCAATCGTTCGAGCTACTTCGTCAACAGTTTTTTTAGGTTTCAATCTTGCAAACTCTGCCAATTGTTTAGGATCAGATAAATCTAATCCAGGTATGCCTTGAGGTGGGATTTTTCTGCCAGTCATATATTCCGTAAAGTCCGGGTCTTGATCAGACCCCACCACTTCTTCTACTGTTATTTCATCCGGAACTTCCTTTTTCATATTCATTATATCTAAAAAAAAAAAATTTCAAAAATATCTCAGGTCTAAGAAATAGTTCAAGCGTAACCGATCAATTATCTTGAATTTTACCATCATCGGCCCCAGATGCCCACATTGTAACGGAAAATTCCCCTTCCAGTGTACGAATTTGAACTTGTTTTGGTTCCCATTTTTTCGAAAGTCGATTCGAATTATGGGATGAGGAAGGTGAAACGGTAAGATGACCATTTATTGCAAGTGGATCAACTTGGAGTCGTCCACCAAATTTCTTTTTGTTATTCATATCACTAAATGGTTTAGCCCTATTTTGTTTCTTGAAATGCTGGTTCAAATTCAATGAAGGTATATTCACACGATGGTAATGTGAAGGTCCCGGATGGCCATCATCTTCGTCATCGTCGTCTTCATCGTGAAGCATTAAACCACCTCCAGAGACCATGGCCATATTTGGATCCTCTCCATAACTTACTTCTTCTTCATTGGAATCCAGCATAACTTCATGACCCAAAGTTACATCATCATCCACGGAAATCTCTAGTCTCTCGTCTTCTCCATCCAGATGCATGTCCACTGGTAAAGACTCTATCTCAACTTCTTCCATTTCCGGCTGGATTTCAACTTCAGTAACAACATCAGATCCCAAATCCATTTCTCTGTTAAATATATAAATAAGAAAACAAAGCTTAGCAAATAATTATGATACTTAGGATAAATGTCAGGCTAACGTATATATCAAAGGAGATCATAGGATTCATGACACTTAGAAGCTCCTAACAGATTAAAATTCAAAAGCTTTGTTTCGGTTTGGATTTAGTGGCCTTGACTTGCTACTTGCAGTGTTATATGCTTCAGACGAAAATCTCATATCCATCCAAAGGCTTCTATTCAAGGGCATTAAGGGCAAGGTGGAAATGCAGTATTTATACGTTAATGGACTTATGTCCAGTGACCACATTATAAAAAGAAACACTTGTCTTGTGTTCATCCTCATCGTATTAGTATTCAAGACAGTTCAATTCAATTCTGTTCACTATTGTCAAATCATCTTGCCAGGACTCAATTCTTCAAGATTTAATGGGAAATAGTAAATTGATTAATGTTTAACTTACCCTATGTTGAATCCGCCGTGGCTTGGCTAATGCCGCCTAATCAAGGTCACTCAAAATAAAGAAAGTCGGAAACAAACACTCCACTCCTGGAAATGTTGGGGAAAAACTCTAGTAGCCTAGAGTGCGTGGAATTGACAGTTCCACAATAGCTGAGACCGTAGAATTGTTAGCTAAACAATTTTGAACCGTGGGATGAATGAGATTGATTAATTTTTGAATTAAACGTTTGTTCGTAAAGCGAAAGTCAAGTACTAATTATTCTGAACTGGACTCATTAATAAGAGTTGAAATTGAATTTTTTGTAAACAGGATTATGGTAAGTTGTAATTTCCCACATTTCCAGTACACAAAGTTCAAATAGAGAGGAAAGGGGTCGTCCTTGTGGACTTCCAATAATTTTCCATGCAATGCTTAATGCTATAACTTTCTTTGTCTCACAAACAATAGATACATACAAACAAATACATACATGTAGAATTAAGGGTAAGGGTCTACGACTAGGTCTAATCCAGCTTAACACCTGGCATCCGAAATACCGAATCCGAAAATCCACTTCGGATCAAGTTATACATAAGGCTTGCTTGTTTTGTAGAAGAAGGTACTTAAGTACCTAGTTTACCTGCTCGTTTGCTCAATAATGTTTAATGCTCAGATTATGCAATGTAACCCTTTTAACAGTAAATATAGTTAAAAAATCCAATAAATGCATGCAGTAGGCAAAGCAAATTCTTCATGAGTTCATGCATTCGCAAAATTACACGATTTTGTTTTAGAGATTAGGATTATCCATTATACATACTCATCGGTTTCATTTAAACCATCAATATCATGTACTGAAAGCTAAATAAATTTTTCTAGTACAACTACAGCTTCCAACATCCCACTTTTAGCCGTTCGACTCCGAGTCCGACTGTTCCATTTCTATGTATGCCAACCAAATGAATATTAGCGAGTTTGCTAGTTTAAATTCTAAATTTAATGGGAATGAAAGCATTCAAAAAATTCAACTCCTATTACTCTTATCTTAGTTGCAATTTATATTGAATTATCTATTGGATCTCGAGTTGGAAAACTTTTTCCTTCCCTATCGGCACGATAAATCTTTCTTATAGGCTTTGTTTTCCAAAGTTTTCCAAAGTAATTTGCAATCAAAATCAAAACACAGTCGAAGGGAAATCTAAAAACAATAAGAAAAGCTTTTGACTTAGAGTAACGAGCATGTATTTTGGTTAAGCTTATGTGGAATAGAGCAAAGTTAAAGTTAAAATTGATATGAAGCATTTGTATTATAAAGTTGATTTATTTAAGCAACAAAACAATCATAAAAATCATAATGGTTTATTCAATCATACGTCAAGTCTTATAAAATCTGTAAATACTAATAGAATCAACGCATCAGGCGGTTCGAATTTTAATAGCCTATTATTTTTATTACTGAAAATATTGGACTGGAAATGGAATACAAAAGACCCCGGCCCGGAACTATTGATCGAAATGATTCTATTTGTGTATAAATTTTTAATGTCAAAGTGTTTACAATATTTCGCGTAGTCAACATTGAGTAAGTTAGACTAGGTCAGTCACAAACACACATATCATATAACAAAACCAAAACATTAAAATAAAATGTAGGTTTCAGCATATAAGTTCATTAATTGCCCATTCTTATACCGAGACAATGCAAGGTAACTCGTTAAAAATGTCCTTAACTGCCGTTTTACGTCACGAGATTACGTATTAATTGATTTCTAAGTAAAGAAAACTTAGTTGCTACAATACAATACTTCTGCAGTGTTTTAAAACACTGAGATCCTCCGTTAAAATCGAATTAAAATTTGTAGACACTATTTGGAATACTTTTTCCGAAATTAAAATTTAGAAAAGAAAAGAATCGGGACAATTCAGGAAAAGGAATATTAATGTAGTGCAAACTTGCTCTTACTGAATATATTCATTTCAAAGGACAGTTGACACTTGACAGTATTATACTTGATCCGGGGTTGTAATAAAACATTTGCATTGCTTATACAAATAGAAATAACCTTTCGATTATTGGCTTGAGAAGTCCGATTCATTTATTATGAATCACAGTTGTTTTTGTGACCATTTAGTTTTACTAACTTAATTGGCTTTCCATCCACGAATGAAAACAAGTAAGTCTTAATACAAATTACATCGAGTCTACTTTTGTATTTACCCCATAATCTATAAAGATATGGTTATCGTTATGCAGAAATAAATAATTACATTACAAATAAACACTTTGGTTTAGCGGTAGAGTAGTTGAATGTTATTGAATGTAAAAAAATATGATAAAGAATCAATCAGATTAAGAAGTTGCTAAAATACGACAACTAAAACTCAGCAATATGAGATTATCTGCTTTCACCTTTCAATGTGAAATATAAACTATTACAAAACTGTGAAACTGATCGCAAAACACAAATTATATAGCCTCTAAAAATCCAAATAGAACAAAAAGTAAAAACAACAAGATTTACTTAAAACTCCACCGAAAATATTTCGTTTACTCTATAAAAATTAATTGATCATTTTAATTACATATAAGTAAACGTAGTTTTCAGTTTTTTTCTTCCCATCACGTTAGTCTGATTTAGTCAATTGATAAATAGAAATGGAACCTACAGATAAACTGAAATCCTCAATGGAGGCAGGCTAAACTATTCATGAATCTCTTCTTAAAAGAAATGACGTGATTGAATCCGAAGCATTGTGTTATTGTTATTGCTTGTAGTCAGTCACTCGCTGGACAATAGTTATACTCAGATGTGAGTTGTAAGAAGTATTTTGCTTAATGAATTATCAATCTATAACTATAATTTCTTTACTATCTGATTTTTTCAGCGTATTTTATTTTTATGACTTTCTCTGTTAATTTGTCATTGTTCCTTTTAGTTCTTACTGAATGCTTTTAAAACATTAATTTGTTTTGTAGTTTTTAGCTTAGACTTCATTGTTATTTTATTATAAGCTTTGCATTGATTGAGTATAGCATACTGGAAAAAAATCTAAATAAATTAAAAATGTTACAACAGCATAAATTGAATAAAGTAAACTGGGACATTTTCTTTTCTTTGCAATTTTCCAATTTCATATCATGTATGATGTATCCTTTCCTATCCATACCTGTAACATGGTAAATGGCATTGACATTTTAGTTTTACCAAAGTTTAATTAAACTTGTATAAAACTAATTATAATTAAAAAAAAAATATGTACAAATGTAGTTTATATATAGAATATTTAAAATGAAACTGAAGTAGGACTGTCAACTGTTGGACAAATGAAACCGTATAAAACGAAACGCTTGAAGCTGATTCATAAATACGTGATTGCATGGTTTGATGCGATCATGATTCATTAAACATCCTAATGCATATATATTATTAGTTATTACAAATAACCGAACAGATTACATAAAGTCATAATTTCATATTCATAGTTCATAGAGATAGCGAGCAAACAGAAAATTTGATTTTATTTGTATATTGTATTTGTTGATCCATTTTCTTCTTCAATTTCTCCTTCCAAGTAAAAGTCTTTCCATTTCATTACAATGCTCATCTTCATGAAGATGAATCATGAAAATCATGATCATGCCGGTAGCGGTAGCTATAGCTTAGCAAAAGGTAAAGCTGAATTGAAGCTCATCTTTCAGCACTTTACTTTAATCCAGAACACCAGAATAGACTCAGGTCCAGATTCAGTTTCTGGAAAACGAGACGCTACGTGATGATTTGATGACTAGTTACATTTACATTATTACATTGGTTAGACAGAGCTTAGCTTAGCTTTGCGTTAGCTTAACTTTAGGTTAGGTTAAGTTAATGAGTTTCACTTGATGCTATGCTGGATTCTGGATTGCTGGAGATTGGAGAATGAATTTTTTTTAGTGAAATAGTGAATATGGAACAGTAAGAGATCATAGTCAATAGTCATGCATAAAAGCCCAAAAAAATGAAAATGACAAAGAGTCACATGTGTATATAACGGAGGGGTTCTCAATTTGACTATGATATAAAGATTTGGTTTGGCTTATCCTCTGTCTCTGTATTCTGTATTATGTAGCTGTTCTGTCGCCTAGTTTTAGTTCCTGGAAAGTCAAGTCCAATCTCTCTCTGGCTCTAAATGAAATCTAAAAGTCTAAAATAAAAAAAATAGGCACTACTCACTCTAAAAATCAAATTATTGGACTCTACGTACGGTCTACTTCACTTTGTTCCATTACAAAAAACAACATACTACGTGTATTTTATATTTTAGAAGTGATGACTCCTGATACTGTTTGACTGTTACTGATGAAATTGAAATAGTAGTTGAATAAGTGTTTGTACAGAGTCAATTGTTAGTTTGTTTCTTTAGTTTTCTTCATTCATTCTGAATCTGTTTGATTAACCGTTATTATTGCCCCCCTCGCCCCGTCACCGTCACCGTCACCCCTCCAACTACCCCAGGGCCCAAACAGGGGAGGGTGGAACGTGGAAGCAACACCAAGAACAACGCCAGCATAAAATATTTAAGAAGCTTTGCTGGCTAACAACGGCTAAGTTCCATTATAAGCACTAACAAAGCACTTGCTCCAAGCAAATCTAATCATCTATCTATTGCTATTCTTTTCCATGGTTGAAAGTCAACAGTTGACAGTCACAGTGGAGAAAGTCAACGAGTTAACGTCAAAATGATCATGGAATCAAAATCAACCAACCAGAAGACAAATTAACAGTCCTTTAGTTTAGACACTCCTTTACTTACTTTAGTTTACTCCTAGCCTAATGCCTGTCCCCTGATCTATCACTATCAGTATCATCTCCTTGTCCTTATAATTTTTCTTCCTTCTTCTTTATTTTGTACTGCCGTACTGATACTAAACCAAAGAAAATCACCACCACCAGTTTCACTTTCATTTTTCGAAGAAAGGTTACAATTTTCATTTCAAATCAAATGTCAAAGATCCGTTGAAGATTAAGGAATTGAATTGTTTTATTCTCATATATCACATCATCACAATCAAACGTACTGTAATATACTTCTCTACTGCACACAAAAGCACAGGACAGGTAATAAAAAAAAAACAGAATGAACCTTTTGTTTTCTTAAATGTACTGTAATAATTCTTTTTGTAAACTAACACTCCACATATTACATAAATCACCGACCATTCCATTGTTTAAAACCCATTCATTCATGTATCATGTGTATGTATTTATTTCTTTTGTGGACAATTGCCAATTGGACAAAAGGAAGCATCATAAACACAAACTCATAAAAATTAAAAGAGCATTACCTATTATTAATTAAATGAAATTAAATACCAAAAGCGTAAACATAAAACTAAACTAAAACTTTTCCTCCTATTTCGAGATCGACATAGGCTTTAAATTAAAATAGTTACAGAAACAGAAACAAAACAGGCAGAACATTTCTTTGACTTCCTTTTCATTTTCACTAAAATACGATTCAAGATCATGATATCCATTTCCATCTCACTTTTCACCTTTATTTGATTCTTTCATCATTTTCATGTCATTCTTTTCCTTTTTCTCTGCTATGCTTTTGATTTGAACAATTAAAATCTGTAGAATAGAATGGAGAAAGCAAAAAGTAACAGTAAGAATTGTATTATATGGGTTCAGGAATTGGAAAAGTTTTATTTTATTGGGATTGGGACCGTTCCCCCACTACCCATTGTCCTATGCTCTACTCCAGAGAATTTCAAGGTTTTCTCTTTTTTCTCAACTTTGTTTCAATTTATTTATCAGTTTTATGGCGTAAAATAGTTTGGAATTTTGATGCTTACAAATTATATAAATAAGACCCAATTTTTGGTTTAGGCTTCTCAATTTTAGTTCAAGTGTCTTGGTGTTAAGTTCAGATATAAGGAATGGACATTCTGATCTTTTCTTGATTTGCAATTTTAACATTAGTAATATACAGAGTAGACGCTCTGACTCCTTTCGATTATTTCCAAGCTTATTTTTAGTTTTCTTTTATTTAATATTTCTGTATCTTTTCGTGCTTATTGTTGGTAGTTAATATTTCAATTCTATCGAGATTTAAAATATAATTTTTGCTTTGTTTTTGATGTGATGATGGTGATGGTGTTAGTTAAAAGAATAATGTGTGAATTTATTTTGCATTTAAAATTAATGCTGAATAGAAATTGGTTTGTTCTGTTTCTGTACCTGCATATACTTAAACTCTTATCTATTGGTTTCATCAAAAACATTTTATTTTTGTTATACTTGTTTATACATTTGACATTGATTGCCATTTTGCCAAGAAACCTCGACTCCAGTGGCATTAAGTATAAAGAAAGCGAAATTAATGCAGTATTCAAAAACAAGAAAAGTAGCAAAATTTTTGGTTTGAATTGGAATTGCATTTGAATTGAAGTTGTAAATATTCCAAAAGGGATTACCGATAACGGGCATACTTTTCTTCAAATAACTAAATCTCAAGTTTATAAAACAAAACCAAATACTTTTTAGAAATTTAGTTTTCATGGGTTGGTTGTTGTGTCGGTCAGAATATCCAAATTTAATTGAGGAGAAAATGTTATTAAGATTGGCTTACAATGTTCGGCTTGAATCCGCTTATTTTTATTTAATGAAATTTAAATTTTAGGCTTATGAAAGTAAGGCGTAGTATTTCCTAACATTTATGGTTCTCAATTTCGTGGAGAAGGAGAGGTTATTACGATGATCTTGATCATGATATTTAAAGAAGTCCTTCTCGAAAGTTTGGAATAACTAGTAATTACTTCCTTTAATTTGACATATGAATTCAATAAGTTGACATAAGATTTAATAACCTACTTTGAAGTGTTTACATTATACCGAAGTCACAGTAAGCTTTTAGACGATTGTAAGATACCTAGCCGAACTTGTTTGAATGAGTCTTTTCGAGTGGAGAACCAACCGAAGGTTGGAAATCTTGAAGATCTTAATGTTACCTTTCCTGCATGACTACGAAACAGAGTATCTAACGACTTGGGAAAAATAATCTACTTAGATTTAGACAACAATCTAATCCTCTTACTTTAACTCAATACTTAAAACCTAACTATTAATAAAATCAAAAATTCATGAAAAATCCAAATGATTCGAAAATGGAAACTCTCCGAGTAAATATTTTGTTAATACTCCTAGTAACTTTCTACTTTCAAATAATAAAAGTGAGCTACGTCTGCGGTAAATTACATTTATGGCTTATGATATGAGGTAGTTAGAATTAATAATGTTTTCAAATATTTCAGTTTATAAGCTTCAAATTGATATAATAGCTCGTCAGTTCTCATTCAAATTAATATAGAATTCGTCAACAGTAATTTTTTTATATTTTGTTATTTTTACAGAAATTGCAGAGAAAGGGCGCAATGTTAAATGACAGAAAAAAGCCAGAATTTCAAAGAATCAAACCCTACATTATCACTGTTCATTTGAATTAAGTTAATCGAAATGAAGAAGTTTGAGATTACATAAAACTCGGAAATTGAATTGTTGGTAAAAGTTACATCAGTATTTTTATTCCAAACATGCCAGGGAGTCAAAATCAAGAAAACTCTTGTACGTTATCTTATTCATCAACAGCGTGCTCCAATCGTTCTCAAAACTCTTAGTTTACTCAGTTTTTGTAAGAATACTCAAAACCAAATTGGTATTTATTTGGTTACATGCAACGGAACTATATGAAGCATAACAACTACAAAACACCGAGCAATGTTTCCAGCAGCTTCCGTAGTTGATCTAAGTCATTATGACTTCTTGTCAAAAGATAATGACGCTAAATGGAAGGGAATTTTCATTACGGGCCTAAAAAAGGTAATTTGTTTGTTCTTCGTTGATTCGGATCTATATTTAGCATCAATTTCAAACAACTTTGTTCCAAAGTACCAAATCTTTCTTAGTTGCTTTTATTCAATTTCTTTTATTTAGGTTTCCAAGCAAGTTGGCGTATCGAACGGAAGAGAAGAAGCATTTGAACATGTGGAACGCTTAATTCTCCAACTTTTAGGCCTGGTTTGTGCTCGTCCATCCCCACATAATGTGTCGGAAATTCAAGAGCGCATTCAGAAAATGTTTCCTCCACCAATTGATAGGTGGGCCATTGATGAAGCATCCAACTCATTAACCAAAAATAAGAAAAAAAATGAGTTAGTATTTCCTGTTGATAAAATTCATTCACTTCTGCAAAAGGTACGCGTTGATTGCTCTAAAGTCTAAACCCTCGATTCTGTAAATATTTAATGTCTGATTATTTCACGAATTCAGGAAGTATTTCAACACAAGGTAGATCACAATGTTGCTGTATATATTTCGGCTGTTTTAGAATATATTTCTGCTGATATTCTTCACGTAAGGATGTTATTTGGCAGATTTTTTTTACTTATTCCCCCTGCGAAAGACTCAAAACCCCGAACCTACAGGCTTTGTTTTCCAAAGAGCGAACCTCCGGACGTCCGGCAGAGGCAGACCATTTCACTTCATGCACATTTACCAATGTAACAACTAATTAACTGATGATATTCCACTAGCATTTGCTCATGGTTGATCAGTTGGTTGGTTGTTACATTGATAAAAGTGCGTGGGTGTAATAGTCTGCTACTGCCGGACGTCCGGAGGTTCGCTCTTTGGAAAACAAAACCTGTAGGTTCGGGGTTTTGAGTCCTTCGCAGGGGGAAT
>JAQGCY010001266.1:0-11223 GCA_034700645.1 Xenylla mediterranea
TGGAGCCGGTGTTGTTTCTTTAAATGAGTTATCTTTGAATTCATGCTTTGTAATTTCTTTATCCTCTTTGACTTTGAAACAAGGAGCATTTGATTTCACTGGAGCACAGAAAATATCTTCATCCATATAAGCTTGTTTCTTGGGAAGATGAAATGGATCCTCAGTAATAGCTTCACTCAAAAAATCTGATTTAGGTGGAGTCGGATGAGTTTTCTCCATGAAAGTTGAAGCCGATGTATGCTCTTGAGTTTCAAAACTAGCAGGAGACGTCTTAATCTCTGTAGAGGTAAAAGAAGAAAGAGGCTGATCTTCGTAATATGGAGCACTGGGTTGGACAAATTTGTCCGATCCTTTGGTAAAATCCATTTGATTAGGAGATGGTGTTTCTCGTTCAAAATCATCGAACTCAAATGTCGCCGACGTTACTGGAGGTTCTGGAGGACAAGCTGGAACAAATGGTTCTTCATCTCTCGTAAAGTCCATGCTGGAAGCATTTTGATTAACCACACTTTCTACCATAGTCGGTTTATGTTCTACTTGTTCAATGAAGTCCATTACATTTGACGAAAGATCTTTATAAGGCTCGTCTTGAGATTCTTTCATTTCTTCAAACGATGTAGCCGGTGCAGATCCCATATGTAATTCAGTCTTTTCTTCTTCGACCGGTTTTATATCTTGGCTCTGTCCAGGGAAATCTTCCACTAAATTTTTAAATTCAGTACCGGCTGAAATTGAAGGCTCAAACTGGTTTAATGACCCGACTCCTTTGGAAAATTCCTCTGCAGAACCAGTAAAAGAGGTAGTTAAATCATAAAAATTTACTGGAGGTAATTCTTCTTCAATACCATGTCCTGTCACATTTGGGGATTCACGATCAAATATCATCTCAGAAGTAAAAGGTTGAACGGGTGGACAGGGTAGGACAGTAGGTGGCTCCTTGTCGATTGTTGAAGCTGGGATATTTTCATGAGTGGCAATTCTATGGTATGGAGAGTCAGGAGGTGAAACTTGTTCAATCCCTTTAGCGAAGTCCATCATATTTGGAGATGCTCGATCATGGATAAATCCTTTGGTTTCTTCAAATTGAGTTCGAAGCGATTGGCTTGCATCACCACCTGCAAGCTCCGGTTTGTGTCCAGCATCAAGGAATTCAGATTCCATTGTAAGGAAACTACTTTCAGTTGTATGAGATGAAAAATCGGTAGCTTCACGATGATCAATTTTGGTAGTAGATTCTTCCAAGAACTTGCCTACTCCAGAACTGCCAAACGATATATCCATAGTTTCATGTCCCAAAGTCGCGGAATCTTCCTTGGTTTCGCGAGTAAAAGTTGAGTCGAGCTTTGACGAGCTTTCAATCAAGTTTAACAGCTCCTCTTCCTTTTCAAAATGGTGAAGTAACTTTTCTTCCTCCATGCTTAAAGATGATGTTCCTTGAGGTTTACCCACGAATTCTGAAGCGTCCTTTTGAGAAGACGTTAAATCATCGAAAAAATCCAAACTCGAAGATGGTTGAGGAACTTCCCTTTGCAAATTTTTATTTCCAGAATCCGCTGCTTCCTTTTCAAGGGTTTTTAATTCGTCAAAGAGGTCCATTTCACCGGCTTTATCTGAAAGTAAAATACAATTAAAACGATGCTAGCAAAAGCTTAATTCACACAAAAAACCTTATATTAGTTTCATCACCTCTTACACTACCAACTGCAAATCGAAAATAGATAAACAGACGGTTTGAATTTATAAATCCAAAAAAGAAAATTCAATTTAATTATACTAACTAGAATTGATTAGTGCACTGACATTTAAGCTTAGAGTACTGTAGACAAATTGATACGGTAGAATGAATCTGCCTTCGAGTAAGACTAGTGTAATAACATAAAACTTTGGGTAGAAAACGTGAAGCAAAGAAAAAATTACACCATGACTAATATCGTTTTGAGGTATTCTTATATGAAAGATTAACGTTACCTTTGCTACCAAATTACCAGCAATTTTTTTACATTCTACTCTACTGTACATATATTTGGCATACATCTGAAAAGTGTAGAAAAGGACCAGCCAACGAAAAAATCTTTAGTTTAAATTGATCTATGAATGTGATGGTCTGGTTTTGTATTGTATGTTTTTAAATGTTTATATATCGAGATTCTCATCCCTAGTCGGCAAAAGCGATGATTAAGCACAAGTACCGTGAGTCATGAATTCAAAATTAGCAAAAGCATCATTCATAGCAAAAAGTGACGACGGAGCTACCACCATAGAATGAATTCTTTAGGCAGGAAATCATTGAAAATGTTTCATAGTAATGAATAAAAAAGCTATACTACACAAACACAAGCATCTAATTTAGGATTCCTATAAAATAAACTCAAGCTGCATTATGTCGCCACATAGTTTAATGATTTGTAGAAACAGAAAAAGTAATAAATTATGTTTATGATTCTAATATCTGAAGGTTATTTTAAATACTTTTAAATAAACAAAATTAGGCAGGCATGGGCATCCCGAAAATATCTTTCGTAAAATATAAGTATAAGTTTTCGTACGTATTTAATCAAGGAGACCTGTACTCCAATCCAATACATATACATATTTAAAAGAAATTGAATCACAAAACGAGAAGGAGGCTTTGTGTGTACACAATGCTTTATGCAAATAATTATAATCCTAAAGCTCCTATTTTGTTGGTAAAACTTTTATATGCAAGTACAACTAGTTTTAGTAGAATAACATGTAACTGTAATGTAAACGTCAAGTTTAGATGGAAATTTGGTATTCCGTACTAGTAAGGACCCAAATATATAATAAATACATTTAATTGTTAATTGTAAACTAGTAGCTGAATTCGAAAGAAGTATTTTCGGAAGGTTTAAACAAGTTAAATATTATATTATACGGCCAGAAGCCACTCCCTCTCAATGTTGTAAATAAGAATTCGGATTCTCCAACGAAGTTGTTCTACTTCGTTAAGGAAATCGAGCGACCCTTTATGATAGGAACTTATCAAAATTAATTTTACCTTTTAATGAATGATTAACAAAGAATAATTACATAAATAGGATTATAGATTCAGTAACTTATGCTTTTTAAAACCTCGATTGTCAAACTTTGATGCTGTACTTCTGTATTTGTAAAATCTTTCACTTACTTTCACTCCTCGTTTATTTACTAATTCCAATTTTAATTTGAAGAGATAGCTTCAAAGAAGAAGTTTAATACCAAATATACACAAATTATAGTCGGGAACTAAAATTACAGTATGAAACAGTACACTAGTTAAATCTAAATGTTAGACGCAAAAGACGAAAGTTTCCAGCTTGGAAGGGGAAGCTAGTCTCGTTCCTTCCAACACACTAGTTTTCCATTATACTTCCACACATTCGACATATAGAAATACACGAATAATCCAATCCAACTTTCATCTTTCTCGATCTTCCAGTTCCAAGACGGAGACGAGCATATTATGCACAAGCATACATTGGATAGGAGAAATACCAGTTGCAGAAATACGCCTGGCAAATGACTAAGCCACTATTGATTTTCGCATTTCAACTGTAACATAATATCTTCAACGGAATACGGTTGGTTCTGGAACTGGAAGAAGATACGGTGACGGTGCAGTAGTGTACCGGCAACAAAGGTTATGTAGAATGTCAATGTGGAAAAATTAAATTACATACATAAATATATTAATGTAAGTGCAATCTAGATCATTAATCACCTAATGAGCTAGTCAGCTTAATGTCATCTTCAAGCATTTTTATACGTATATAATCTAAAACTGTATAAGGGTAAACAAATGCATATATATATTACGATAGCATTGCATTTGCAAATAGGGATTACGTAATTGCAATGATACGAAAATGGTACTGAAGATACAGTTGTACAAGTTTTTAGGATAATCAGCTAGCGGAGAAGTTAGCTCCGTAATCGTAAATAATGCAGCTAGAGGATGGATGGATCGATTATTAATTTACACTATGCATTACATTGCCTTAGTTAGATAATGAAAAAGTGTAGAATTTTAATTTTTAAAACAGAATGCAAACATGATGAAAAAGCGGAAGAGTTTGCTTTTTGTTAAATACAGAAAAGCAGAATGTATGGCATCGGCATGTATATTTACCTACTCCTTTGTGACTTTCGGACACGGACATTATATAACAGGGATAGGGCGATAATGAACTATATACCATAAAAATCATTGTCGAATTACAATTACAAAATTTAAGTTTTCACAATTTCAATATTCGAATTCCAAAATGCAGTTAGCGTACTAGACTAAAATATAGTCAATTAATTACTAGAAAATAAACTTACGTTTAAATCCGTTTAATTTTCCTAAATCCTGGGAAATTTTCAGCTCCTTCCGGCTGTATCTCTAATCTAGAAAATAGAGTAGAATAGTAGGAAACAGTAATGGCCTAATTGTAAGAGAGAGCAAGGAAGTAAGGAACCAAACTAATTTCCAAATGAATTGAATTTCTATTTCTAAGATTTATTTGAGATAAGTCAAGAAAGATATTTAACGCCCTATTTATCCAAATCCACTAAAACAACGTGTAAGAGTGAGAAATGTCAAATTCAAATCTCTATCTGTCAAGTGTCAACTACTGTTGACTGTTGAGTAAGCTGGGCTGGAGCTGGGAATGGGATGTGTGGTTTTCTGTTCCTCAGTACATTTCTTCACAGAACTGCTGGGCATAATTCCCACTCTTCCAATACAAAATATTTTATCCCAATGCTTACTTACCTACACAAAGACGCTTTAGTTTCTTTTCATTCCAGAATACTTCTTCACGTTCCGAGTCAAACTGCTCCAGGTCCTTCCTTGGAGAAAGTACCTTTTATCTCCACCATTAGTGTGTTCTTTTAAAGCGATTTAAATTTGCTTTAATTAAAACTACAAATCAATTAACTTCCAATTTTCGCCACAACTTACTACCAGAACAAAACCAAGACCAACTCATCAAAGCAGGTAGGCATATTTTTGTTTCAAGTTCAACCCAATTTTCTTTAATTGTCAGTAGATTTTTAGAAGAATGCATCATGCATTTATCCAGCTAAATTCACACATTAAACAAGCTTTCTTTGTTTTCATATGGAATTAAATGATTTAACTGTTGCATTGATTGTTTTATTCCCTTTGTTTCAACTTTCAATCATGCATCTTACAAATGTTTAGAACAATAAAGTCATAAATCATTTCATTTCGAATGACCACACAACCACACGAGGCCTAGATTATGTAAAAGCCTTTTATGGACAAAGAATAAAGATAATTAGTACTCGTTTGATTAAGATAATTTGATTAAGAATAATTTAACTTTCATTTTGTTTGAAAATGCTTCCAATTGAACTGAATTATACCTCCTGCATGATTTTTGTCTTGGTGAGTTTAAAGTGAAATCTTTACCCTAAAGTTTCATAAAGAATAAATTTCATTTTGAAATTAATTACCTCGTCTCTAAAGAAGTTAACTAGCGAATTTTAATTGAGCTGGAATTGGAAAGAAGCTAAATGACATGCTGAACTATTGAACTAATATATAATCCCAGGGTTCAATTTCATATGTCGACTTTGACTGCATAATACTTGTGCGAATAGATAACATTTCTTTACCGCTAGTCTGCTCTCTAAACGCTATGAATTATGATAATTGATAATGAAAATGCTTACATAAAACGTGTGTTATGTTATACAAGTATATGATTGATAATGTTTATGTATGCATTCAGATTCGATATTGATTCCAATTTCCAACTGTGCCCTTTCCTGACTAGGTAGTATTATTTTCTTGTATACAATTTTTGCAATAAAATTAGTCAAAGCACGCTTAAATTACATGGATCTTAACAAAAATCACGCATTTTTTCTATTGAACTTTGTAGCTGGACTATGTAATCATTTTAATCTTTAGCATTCGAAATCAAAACCTCGTGTGGGTTTGTAAACAACCACTTTTGTTTGGCTTGGGCATTGGATTGGAAAATTACAACATGTGAATTAGTGAATTAAACGCATGCAGGATATGAAGCATACCAATAAATTCTACGAGCAATAACATAACATTCATTCAATTGAAAATTGCTGCTTCACAATCAGATAAACTTCAAAATAGAATCTGGAAATTGGAAACACAGAAAATTTCATTTTATTAGCCAATTTATCTTATCTTGAATTAAAAGCATTAGAATATTTACAATGAATCGGCATAATCAGACCTCCATCGATTCGCATTTTGTTTGATTTGGTGACCCAATGTATGCATACATAATTAAACATGCTACATTCATTCGTACATTACAATTTTACTGAAACTGTAAACTGAATCATCAATTTACCACCTAATCGTAAGATCCTAGACACAACTATCAATTATCAACCATTTGACCAGTGTATCAATGGATCATGTTCATGACATCAAGTCAAACTAAGTAGTATGTTACATTGCGAACGATTACAGTTTTACCCTGCACAATACTTTGACATCAAACATTACTAACATTACCCAAAGTCAGTCAGTTTATTATAAGCGTTGAAAAGTATTTTGTACTTATATTTGAGTGAAATACTTCTGATATATTCCATTTTATCCTCCATTCTATTCTATCTTGCCTTCCTCGATTCGATGTATTGTGGATCCTCCTGGGGTTGGTTAAACAAACTGAAGCAGCAAAAAAATTCTTTCATTTTGAGTTCTAGTTTCACTAGAACCTGTTAGACCATGACCAGAAACAAGTAATTGTCTGCACCCGGACGGACGGATATTATTTGGCTTGATTTTGATACTATAATTATCATTACAGCCACACAATTCTGATTATTGGAAACTGAAACCTAGTGACTCTGATTCATCATTCAAAAGTGTGCTAGTCAAGTCAATCAATTCAATCTTTATAACGGTTTTTCCGCCCGGGTGTTGGCCAATTTATATTTTTGGCATTCCATAAATGTTTTAATAAATACTAGTTTTAAGTTTACTGCTTAGAACAATTTTGTTATTATAACCGGTGTTTTATATTTTATTTAAGTCAAGCAAACAAAATGGAATACAATACTTCGGGTTTTACTGGATCAGATTGCATATTGAGAAATAGAGCACTTGCTGTTACTGGTATTTCTACCGGTGGAGGTGGTTCATCTAAACCAATATTATTTACTGAAACTGTACAAAATGGGTTCTGCCAAATCACAAGTAAATCCTCCACCATTGGCGTTGGCCTAAATGGTTCCAATGGGAAAATTAGTTCTAATGGACTATGTACAACAATTACTAAGAATAATCAGATACCCAATTCACAGAGTACGAGGTCCAAAAGTCCAAAGGAACCTGTTCTATCACATTATAAAGATAACAAAGGTCAAAGACTAGTCAGAAAACGTCCGGGTACAAAAGTTTGTCGAGAATCCTTTGAACCATGTACATTAATTGATGCCATATATACTTACCTATGTTACGCCGTCCTTGTCCTTGTTGGATATGTCAATGACGTTGTAAGACCAAGAGCTTCTACAGAAAAATATAGATCCGTAAGTTTTGTCCCTTAAGTTAATCGCTTCGCTTATAAGGTTTGGTAAAAATATTAGATGAAAACTCATGTTTTATGGATATGATATGATTATAAATATCAAGCTAATGCAGAATCATTTTTCAATTATAAAGCATTGTAAATTAAAGTTTATTATTCATAAATCATAATATACCTCGTGCATTGGATAGTTTATTAAAAATTGGAATACCCAAATTTCCAACTCCTGAAAGAGTGTGAAGTTAAAATACATTTCACGCATTAAAATTTGATTCATTTGCTGCACTATAAATTAAAATGCACTCAAAATGAACGTACAATGTACCGATTTCTAACAGCTCATTGTGTGTATGGAATAACTTGGCATTGAATCATAAATAAATTTGTAACGACCATACTAATATACGACGGTCGAAATATTTTCATGTCATTATTTTTATTGCTGCTTTGGAATGTTTGGTTCTGTAAAATTCATCCATTCTGAATGAATGAGTGCGATGTCCTAATAAAATTGTTCTTTTATTATGCAAATAAAATAGAGGTCAAAATTAAATTGACAAACTTCATCTCAAATAACTTCTAAAAAATGCTCAATTACAACTTATATTTTTACAGGGTTACCATCCACTATACGCGAGCTTCGAAAGTTTTTACACTAGACATGTGTACAGAAGGGTCAGGAATCTTTGGGGCATTCCAGTAGCCAGCGTTCCCGGCGAGATGATTACCTTAAAAGAAAGAATCACTCCAGATAATGGCTGGACTTTCCAGTAAGTATCTTAGTATCCGATTCCGAGAGAGACAACTAACCTTAGTTGAATGAATAATTTGATTTTAGGATAACAGGAAAGGAGAAGACATGCATTAATTTAGGATCATACAATTATCTTGGGTTTGCGGAAAACCAGGGTGCTTGTGCTAAGGATGCATATAAATCTTGTTCTATGGGAGTAGCAACTAATAGTACTAGATTGGAACTTGGTTCTTCTGTTTATCACAAAGAGCTAGAGAAACTTGTTGCTCGATTTCTTGGTGCCGAAGATGCAATTACTTGTGGAATGGGATTCGCAACTAACAGTCTTAATATTCCTTCAATTCTAACTAAAGGATGTTTGGTTCTCAGTGATGAAAAGAATCATGCTTCAATTATTTTGGGATTAAGATTGTCTGGAGCAACTATACGTGTCTTCAAGCACAACAGTAAGTCAACAACATTTTAAGCATTTATTTTTTAATAACTTTAAAATCCATATTTTAGACATGAAAAGTTTGGAAAAGAAACTTCGGGAAGGAATTGTAAATGGTCAGCCGCGAACACGTTTGCCCTGGAAAAAAGTGTTTATTGTAGTTGAAGGTGTTTATAGTATGGAAGGATCCATTGCTCGGTTACCCGAAATTATAGACTTGAAACATAGATATGGGGTAAGACGTTTTGTATGAGATAACTAGTAAATTGCTGAACTTCTGGAACACTTGCAGGCTTACATTTATCTTGACGAGGCTCACAGTGTTGGGGCTATAGGTGCATTTGGAAGAGGTATATATTGCCAAATTTTTTCCCGTAGATATCTTATAACTTATATTATATTGCCCGTTTCTTGTATTCTACCTTGCAGGTGTCGTGGATTATTATGGCCTTGATCCGAAAGATATTGACGTATTAATGGGGACATTTACAAAAAGTTTTGGTTCAGCCGGAGGCTACATTGCTGGGTCGCATCAGCTAATTGAAAAGTTACGAAAAAGTAGTCATGCTCATTTTTATGGCACTGCTATGACTGCACCAGTGGCACAACAAATCATTACATCAATGACAATTATTATGGGTGAGGATGGAACTAATGACGGAGTAAAACGTGTTGAACAGCTTCGAAGAAATTCCCGTTACTTTCGTGAAAAGTTGATGCAGAAAAAATTTATCGTGTATGGAAATGACGATTCACCTGTTGTTCCAGTTGCATTATACATGCCCTCTAAAATTACTTATGTGATTTCTGAAATGATCAATCGTGGAGTGGCCACTGTCGGAGTTGGGTTCCCTGCAACTCCCTTGGTGGAAGGCCGAGCAAGATTTTGTGTTAGTGCAGCACACACTAAAGAAATGCTTGATAAGGTATAGTTTTGACTGTTACTTGTGACCGTTCAGTGTGCCATAATGCTCAATACTAATTTAATTTTTTCTGTAATTCTAGGCAATCGATGTTTTGGATGAAATTGGAGAAAGGATATGTGCCAAAAGTTCTAAACTACCTGTTCGTACAGATGAAGTAATTTATGGGGAGGAAGACCCAATTGAGGATTTAGAAAGTGAAGTCGATTAAACTGATTTCTTGTTAGTTAAATATCAGAAGCTTTATATGTGTTTAATTCCAGTAATATGTCTCATACTACTTAAACGATTATTTTTATAAATTACCTGTTACTTGTTTGTGTATTTACTTTTTGTGGTTTTCCAAACAAGTTTGCAATATTTCTACCAGTGAAAACACGGTACGAACGGTACAATTACTTCCATTTATATGAAACTCAAGTTTATCTCAACTAGTTCATTCGAGATATAGATAGGCATAGGAATAATTGCTTTGTGTTTACAACTGCAAAAATTTGTTTATATAAATTTCAATGCGCTTTTTTGTGCCTTCGAATTGTCTTTCCCTGAAAAGTTCAATGATTAAAATGTCAGGAAAAAATGTTTATTTGTACTGCGAACACAAACTATTTACTCACTGCTCAATTATATTATCAATTCAATATAGCTGTTAGAATTATAGTACCATAAGATAAGGAGCACATTACAACCAATCCGAATGTTATTCGAAAGTTCCTGTAACTGTGCATTTCAGCTTAATGCCTTGGATTAATTCCACTTTCAATGTGAAAACAAATCAATAAACATTTATTATACACCGAATAAAGTACGAAGTATATATAGTTACTGTTGAAAAAAAATATGGCAAGGATCAAGGATGAACTTAAGTTATATGCGTGTTAACACTTTTTTAATTTTGCGATAACCCATCAAATAAAACGTATTTTTAAATTTTACTCTTTATCCAGGGAGTTAGGTGAATTATATGTAGTACAACAGGCACGGCTGCACGGTGAACAGAATTTAAGGAATTGAATGATGGAATAAAAGTAAAATTAATTCCAATACGCTCACTTCTTTTTGTGTAAATGTAATAATAATACATGTATTTTAACATACGGCAAACTACAAGGAAAAAGTAAATGTGATATGTGACACCTACACCGATTTAGCACATGCAAATCAAGTTTATATTTAATAAATTACGATTCCTCTATTTTTGGTATGGAAATAAATGATGAAGTATAATACACTAAAACTGCAATTATTTCGCCTAAATAGGCTAGCGTTCCCATAAAGTTAAAAGGTCGAACATTTCATACATCATCACACAATATTGTATTAAAATAAAACGGATTTTACGTACTCATTAAATGATACTTGGAGGTCTTTTGTACCTAAATATGAATTGAGCCTATTAATTTTGTAAATGTTTTAAAAACTCGAATTCAGACACATTTTAAGTCATTATCAAGGGCTAGCATGCTAAGGTCGGCCGGAAGGAAATGGTAATAGCCCTCCATATTCGTCTTCAATAATGGGACTTCAGAAGGGCACAAACCCAAGCCAGCATCATTGTCCACCTTCCATTGATGTGTC
>JAQGCY010001267.1:0-11220 GCA_034700645.1 Xenylla mediterranea
TGTACACAACCCAATTGTTTTTAGTCTAGATTTATCTCTATAAGTCGTAATCGGAAGAAAAATCCGCGTAACCTTTTATATTCAATTGACAGCTTGATTCTTTTTTTATTACTCGGTGAGGGACGACTAATGCTTTTTCGGCAATATTTTGATAATTCAGCATTTAAAGTTATTGGTATGAATATGCCTTTGGATATTGTAGTACAAAGATAAGATAATGGGTTTGTTTTATTGTTGTGAATACGTACAAATCAGATCACAAAAGAATCGAATGAAGTTGTTTCGTCCTCGTGTGTGTCCTCATTTCTGGGTTTCTAATGTGCAAAAAAATTTTACTTTATAGGCCGCAAAGAATAAGATACAATAAAATGAATTAAAACCTTTTTTAGTCATTTTGATTAAACTCAACGTTATAAATCTGTCATACTGCATAATCACGAGACAAATTGTTGTTTATAAAAACGATCGCTTTCCTAGAAGCACTATAAACTCATTTATAGCTAAATCGTCAGTATATTTTAATTTTGTTGTAACAAGAAGTTCAATTCGCCAAATTGTTTTACTCTATTGATTTCGATTTGATTAAAACTAACAATCAAAATAAATAGCATCGACTCGCTTGCTACTTAACATTACATTAATTTTGTTTGAGTGCAGTGAGTATCCGTCCGAACCCGAATATCAAGCAGAAAATATCTGAATTATCATGGGTGAAAAAGAAAACTTGGGGATCAAGAGAAATGTGTACTTAATAGGTCCGCATTCAACTGGAAAATCATTTTTATGTGCAGCTCTTAATCAATACTACCAAAGTAAAATCCCAATTTTACAAGAAACAGCAAGGAAAGTACTTCAACAAAAAGGTTACACCAAGAATGACATTGAATCTAAAAATTGTGTGAAAATGCAAGAAGATATCATGCATGCTCAACTGGAAGCTGAAAACTATTTGCTTGAGAAAGGACAAAACTTTATTTCCGACCGATCGGCAATTGATCCAATCATTTATTGTTACAAGTATTCTCCATTTCAAGATGAATGGAAAAAACTATTGGTCTCTGAAGATTGGAACATTTTGGTTGAAAGGTATAGAAATTCCAAAAAGTCTTTAATTATTTTACTGGAACCATGTAACGATTTTCTTCAAGATGACGGAATTAGGAAGCTTCCAAAATCCTTGAATGAATGGTCCGAATTTAGCTCCTACTACGAGGATATTATGAAGGTTGAAAAAATTCCTTATGTCAAAATCGAGAAGACCTGCAAAGACGTTGATGAAAGAGTGTTAAGAGTAGTGAATTTATTAGATCAATGAACTTTCAATTTCTCGGAACTTTGGTTAAATTCATTAACACTGTTTACATAATCAACACTTTTGAAATATCATTAAATATTTTGTACGTAATATGAGAATGTCATGTGTCGACATTATTTCAATGGATGTGTATTTTTTACTGCGTTTAATTCTTTTTAATTAGTTTTGGCCAAATTTTTGTTCTAATATAATACAGTAACCATTTAACCACCTTACTTTGTTTACAGTATTTAAGCTTTTAAGAGCAACTATTTTAAACTGTCCATTAATAAATTGATGTTCAATATCTGAATATTAAGATCTGTTTTTAAGAATTAAATAAAATACTCCTGAATTTCTTCCAATGATTTTCCTTTGGTTTCAGGAATCCAAATTATTACAAACAATCCACCAAGTAAGCATACACTTGCAAATAACCAATAAATCCCTTCTTCCCCAATTACACCAATAACATCTTGAAAGAATAAAGCAATAACAAACCCTAATATCCATCTTGTAATTGTAATTATTCCTGACCCGACTCCCTTTGCTTTGGGAGGTATTAACTCTCCAAGACAAACCCAAGGAATTGGTCCAAATCCAATTGAGAATGCCACAATATAAACAATCAAACTAGCTAACGGTAGCCAAGAAATGGAATTCAATGGTACAATTCCGACGGGATTTTGATTCTTAATGTAAAAGTAAAATCCAAGTCCACACAGTGAAACTACCATGAAGGTTTCAGAGATCACAAGTAACAATTTTCGTCCAAAGCGATCAACCAGCATTGCAGTGACAATAGTTGCTGCCTGGTAATCAATTTAAAATGCCGCTTATTATATTTTTGTCCAACGAAAGTCGATCATGCTAGTTTGACTAATTCCTTACCACTTGAATGGCTCCAATAATAATTGTGGCCAGATTATCATCCATTGATGAACCTGCCGATCGAAATATATCAACAGTAAAGAAAATAATTGGATCATTTCCACTTCCTTGTTGAAGAAACATGAGTGCAAGGCCAATCATTATTGGTTTAATTGTTGAAAGATTGAATAAATCTGTAACAGAAACAGATTCTTTGCTTTTCTTGGACTCCTCTAGCTCAACACTTTCTTTAAGAACATGGAATTTGGAATTCACTTCTTCAGGCGATGAATCCGGGTAGAGCCACCTTATTGATTTCTTAGAGTCTTCCTGTGCACCCTTCGTAAAAAGATGTCGTGGTGACTCTGGTACGAATAGCATCAAAATAAATCCGAATATTGGTATAGCACAACAAATAAAAGCTTGGAGTCGCCAAGTAGTGTACGCCCCAATTACGAAGCTGAAACAATTTATGAAATCGTAAATCAGTAAATTCTTATTTGCACAATCATGCTAATATGAGTTACATACATGTAGAGAATTCCTGTTGTAATCATCAAATGAAATCCAGTAGACAACGCACCCCGGATTGAAATATCCGAAATATCTCCTACGAATACTGGTATTGTGACCGAAAGTGAACCTCCAACTAATCCTGGAATAAAGAATATAATGCTTGAATAATTGTGATGAAATTTTGGCTTTTGCTCAAACCCGTCAAAATTCTTCCAGCATAAATCATTAGAATATTTTCAGCAAATCCTATCAATAACCAACTGCCCACCATGCAAGGAAGCAATAATAATATCATTATTTTTCTGCCAAGTTTTTCGGCTAAACTCCCAGCAAAAAAACATGCTACAATAGCTCCTACCTGAACAAAAAATATTGTAATAAATCTTAATTTAGAAAAGGTAAATTACGCACAAGAGCAATTGGAGCAATCCATTTTTCCTCCGCTTGACTTATATGAAAATTTGGTTGATTTTTTCTTAAATCTGGAAGGGCAGTTGCAGGAAATCCTAAGACAGCCCCAAGACTCGACCCTCCACTTAAGTTAGCTGTAGAAGAAAGAGAAAATTTAGTAATCAAATTACCAATGCGTGTCCATCGGTATTAAAGTTTATTAAATAACCAGCGATAGCGGCTAATAATTGATGTCGAAAACTCCACAGTTTCGTTTTTCTCGGGGTTTCATCAGATAGGCTAGTTTTATCCATATTTTCTTTAAACTTCGCAATAGTTTTTATTCAAGACAAAACTCTGATTTAAACTGAACCAATTTATGGAAAGAATATGAGGTATTAAGTATCGTAGTAATAAGAAAATAATTAAAATGAATTCAAGATCACGAAACAAACTTATTCAACACTACTTCAACTCCAAGGTTGTTATTAATTAAACATTTGAGTATAGAATGAATAAATGATAACTGAATTTAAATTGCATTAATTATTCTTTAATCTTTAATACCGAGCCGACTCTGCCGAAAAATATGAATTTGACATGAATGACAAACCTCGAGTAACATTACTAAAACTAAAAATTACAAATTCTAATCACACAACAATTTGCAAATTGGACTAATTTATTACTCTAAAATTGCTGTACAATCGAGGAATTCAAAAGAAAATCGTTTAACTCTAAATTTTGATTTTAAAACTTTTTGCTTCTTTAGCTCTCAAACAAATATTTAGTTGGTATTTTTATGAATTCTTTGGCTTATTTGTAGAGAATTGCAGTATTACAACCGCGTAAGTCATTAGCATCCCAAGTCCCTGCAATTAAAATTTGTTAGATAAATATTAGACTTAAAATAGGAAATAAAATACCCCTTACCGTTGCAATAAATTTGTAACTTATCTTGGTTACACCACCTACAGATAGCCCTAGCGGCTCCGCGCTTGCTTCTGAAAATATTTGGATTAACTCATAACTGTTGGAGTTCATGAACTCGTCGTTTGTTTCAAGGATCCATGTTTTTATACCTTCATACTAAATATTAGAATCAAAATGTTAATATTTATTATAGACTCGATTAGATTAATTTTTACAACAACTGCTTGCTTGTATATCGATTTTTATTAATTTACCCTATTGCTGGATTTGGCAGCTAGAAATATATAAATCAAGACAAATGGAAGAAAGGTCAAAGAAAAATAATCTGAACCATCCAAAATATCAAGGATCATTTTTGGAAATATTGGCATCGTTGCAAAAAATGTGGCTAAGAAAACTGGAGACACAATCGAATTGAGAGTTTTGACAAACACTTTATGCCAAAAGAATTCCTGGAGGACCTGTAATTGATAAGATTTTAAGATTCCAGAAACCATTCTTTAATTTTAATTGGAACAACATATTTTACCACTTCGTTTTCTGTGTTTAATTTATTATTTTTCATAACAGCTTTCATTTTATTTGAGGCCGAATAAATTGTAAGAGACGCTAACAATGGAACTTGTTCAAAGAAAAAACATAGCATAGCAGCATACTGTACCAGGACAGAGTAGAATATTACAATGGAAATAAAATACCACGACATTTCCTCATCTTCATTTAATGGTACCGATTCTTCTTGAATGTGCAAATTGTACAACATCATACCAGCTAATCCTCGAACAATTCCAGCAAAACTATTTCTATCAGTTCCTTCTGGAACAGCATAGTTAAAGAAAACCTCACTTACTATTAAAACGCACAGCGAAACCCCTAAGATGATATTCGTGAAAATTATATTCTGTTAAAAAAAGAAAGAAGCATTTTAGTTTAGGTTTCAGTTTACATTTTTATTTAATCAAACCTTGCGTATTTTATTCGGTTGCAAATTATTCATTGATGTATTTTCTGAATTTACAAGAGATATCTCCAAGAGAATATTCATGTCACCTAGTTTTGCCCAGACTACATAAATCAATGTCGGGAGATAAATTAAAACAAATCCGAACTGTGTGAACGAATCAAAAAATGTCAAGGGATCCTTTTTGAAGTTGAGGCTAGATGTGTGAGAACGAGCACAACTCAATAAAAATGTCCATGAAAACAATTGAAGTAGTGCTGAAATTGTCTACAAGTATTAATAAAATATATTCATTTTTACTAATGCATCTTTAGTGATGCAATTCTGTATTTAGTACTTCTTACTTTTCTAAATTTGCTTGTAACAATTTTGTACTTGTGTTGATCCCAATCGAAATGAAAAGCCATAGGAGAAAATCCAATATAATAAAGAAAATTAAAGTAGACTAATAAAAACTCGTGTGCATCTGACTTAAAGAAACGCGAAATACATTTCGACCTTTCAGTATCTGGAATTATCATTTTTAATTTTTCTAAGGTTCCAATTCCAAATTCGTCTCTATGTTTATATAATGAATGTTCTACCCGTAAATTCCTTTATTAAACTAATCACTAATCAATATTTTTGTTAAGAAAAGTTTGCAAACAAATGATCCAATTGAACAAGTTTATTTACAGCCAATATCTTATAAATATGCACTCAACAAATTAAAATCGATTTGGTCTATACAAAGTCATCAATAAAGGCGAATGTCATCCAGACCTGAACCAAGCAAGCAAAAAAATGCACGAAGCTTTCACGGAGAACTCATGTACATGAATTATAAGTGAATCCGCAAACAAATCAACAGGCTAATTTTGCATTGCTCTTATGGGCATTCCAATTTCCGATGCTACTAATGCACACTTCTTAGTCCTGTAGCTAATTAAAAACCGTTGGCGTTGGTAATATCATTTACAAAATTGCGTTTGATGGTATAAATTATGATATGATGATTGCATACATGTGCAATTTTTGGACTATCGGGATTTACTGAGGCTTTGATTGAATTGAAGGTATAGACCGGACCTTTTCGTCATCTCGTAGACGAAGGCGATGACGAATTTAACAAGCATTAACCATGACGTCTTGGGAAAAGTGAAAGTCATGAACAAATTAGTGATGTAACCGCAACTAGCCAGGAAATAAACATTGGGTTTCTACAAAAAATGTTTGAGTCTTTAGTTTAGTCCATATGTCTATCTGTGCAATTGAAGGAACATTTTGGATAAATGATTAATGTAAACATAAACAATACCATGCATCCCATTCAAAATATCTGATTTTGTAATATAAATAGAATTTTATTCACCTCTCGCCAGAATTCTTTCAATTTAGTAGGCAGTGTTAAATTATCATGGTTTGTTATGAGTATGATATGACTTGACTGAGTGTAGCGGTTTTGCAAGTAGATGAGTTCAATTCATAATTGTAGTTTGTAGAGTTTAACTGAATGCTTTGAATACCAACTTTATGAGTAACTTTTGTTTATTTAGTTTTTTGTAGCATCGCATCCGCATGTAGGTTTATAGAAAAAAATTAGCATTTGTGTTGATTTGTGCTATACTTAATGAATGGACCAAACTAAAGCTTGGAAACAATAAAATATTATCTTGTATTGGCTCTGAGCTCAACAAAGCCATAAAAACGATGAGACATAAAGAAAATTTTATTCCTGGAAAGTATTGGTGATTAGTATAAAGAACTTTTGGGAAGGAGAACAGGCTAAAGAATTCGAGATAAAACACAGCGAAGACTTTGTCTTCAGTTAAATCTACATACATAAAATACGATACGAATACTTCAAAATTTCAAATTAGAATATGATGACTTAACAAGCAGGAATTTACCAGAAAATGGACAATTTGGTTGTCACATTCCAATTAAAGTTGATTAAATAGTTCATAAGGATTATCATTAAATGTAGAATTTTATATGTACACTTAAATGTTGCAAGCACATTGTTAGGATCAAGGTTAAATAAATTATTTCAAAATAGAGTTATCTCCTGGATAAGATTCCTGGTTATTATGAAATTGCATTTAAACTTTTCTACTTCTGGTTTCTTATCTGTCATTAAATATGCCAATTGCATAATTGAGTTTCGATAAACTTGTTAATTTATCATAATCGCAAAATTTCCAGTAATGCTAATGTGATATATTTAAGCTTAACTAAATGTAATGCGGAAAATTTGGTCATTGATATTGAAATTGGTCACAAAGTCATTTGTGTTTATTCAATATTTTAATGCTTAATAGACTGTTAATTGCCTATTGAATATGGTTTAAATAAATCACACAGCATGGTTTTTTCATATTGTTACTGAATTGGTAATAAAACATAAGTGAATAATTTGTTTGAATTGCTAATCCAAAATGCAAATAGTGACGTTGAGATTGGACTTTGCCCAGGCATCTTCGGGAAATTGTCCTGGTATTGACGAAAAAGGATAGGATGGAAGAAAATGAATCATAAATCATAATGTATAAATTACCAGAAGCGTGACTATTCTCAGTATCATCAACAAAGGGCATAGTACACTTCACACTTACGTCAAGAAGATAATAAATACTAAGCCTTCTATAATTCATCTAGCAGGTAAAATTATGCGTAGACTTAATAAGTACCGCAATCAACGAAATTCATTATGGTGCAAGGTGCAATTGTGAGCACCGCGACAAGAAGGATTTGGACAATTATCCAAACTGGATTTTACTGAACCACCTACTCCATCAATTAGCAAGCAATAAGCGTAACGAGCCCAAAGTAAAAAGATGTTCCAATTTAGTCGATGAAACAATAACATAAAACAAGATTATCTGTTCTAACATCCAATTACTTACTTTACCTATATTTAAATTTAGAAAACAATAGGAAATTTCCTTTGACGTTACAATCAAATTGGAATAAAATTTCGAAAAACATGAAAAAACAAAATAATTTTAATGGGTAGTTAGTTATCAATAATAGGAATTACGCACATTTTAATCATAAACAAAAATACTAAAAATAATTATGCTTGTGAGTGGGACCAGAGTTTTATTTGCACTATTTATAGTAAGAGCAAATTTAGGG
This sequence comes from Xenylla mediterranea, assembly GCA_034700645.1. NCBI lineage: Eukaryota > Metazoa > Arthropoda > Collembola > Poduromorpha > Hypogastruridae > Xenylla > Xenylla mediterranea. The sequence goes on from JAQGCY010001267.1 coordinate 8,082, forward strand.
CAAATTTGAGATTCATCATACTTTGTTTATACATCAAATATCGTAATGGTAATACAATGACGCCATAATTTCTATTAAACCCTCTCCAGACGAAATGTCTGTCTGTAGCTGAGGATGCAAGAGATTTTTTTTGCAATTTTGTTAGGCTTATGGACGATGAGGTATGAATGAACTGATTATGTGTGAGAATGAAAAAGTTACTAGTAATTGAAATAGTTGGTTGTAAAGATGATAACCCGATTTCACCAGTACTTCACGCACTTCATAGAAAGAATTCTGGCGTTATCAGTAGTTCCGAATTACTGGTGACGTAATATTTGATAGTTTTATAGTTTTGCAGTCGTAGCTAACACTAATAGTAATTCATACATTGAATTTTTATGGGTTTAACCACCACTTGGGATTTTTGGAATTGGAAGTCTGGATGAATTGTTCATTGCATTCCATTCGTAACTATACTTATAATTCATGATGACTGACATGTAGCTGCAGGAATTCTAAATTTGGATAATTTATTTTATTGCGTTTAGCGAAAAGTCAAAACAAAATCTCCATGAGCTGTTCCCGTAAACAAGTTGATTGTCAAGGTAGGTGTTAATAGCACGTCCATTGTGATTTACGTTAGGCTGACGAAATTATAAGGAGTAAAAGTGTAAGCAATTGCCTTGCATGCAGCAATATACTGGTACTTCTTGGAGATAATTGAGAAGAGAATAAAAGTGATGCTGTAATTCATAATTAGAGATGATGATGACTAAACCATGTCCAGTTTTTGCAATATTACTTGCAAATATTCTACCTGCTCTAACAGCGTTTAAAGTTTCACATCTCACATGATAAATCGTTTTTTACTATTTCCGTACATAGAAGTATATATTTTCTTCTCGAGAGATCATCCACTCGTTACTCGTTACACCTTTGCATTTTGCACAGCATAACATTTGCAAATAATGTGATTCGGATCCTATAATAAATCTCTAATGATCTGTTCTGTTTATTCCTGCATCCACAAACGTTATGTTCAGATTTAGCATCGTTTTTGCCCACACATTTTTTGCTTCAAGTTTTGCATACGTGAGTACTGGAATCATATAAATACTGTGATCAATTGGAGAAATTTCATTCATTACTAAATCCAAAATCAGAGAATTAAAGATACATTTTGGCACACGAAAATATCGAAACATATAAGCATATTACACTAAATTGAAATTATCAAATTGCATTACAATTTACGTTACAAAGTAGTGAAAGTGAAGCGAAACAAATTGTTATTGCTATAAGTGTCCAGTGGTCAATTTAATTACCTTATTGTTATAAAGAATTTCTGCAGTTTGCAAATCTTGGACATTAGTTTTCTTATAATTGGATTTGGATTATCCAGAATACACCTTGAATTTATACCAGCAATGGAATTAACACAAAGAAATTTTAATATGGAGAAACTATTTTGTCTATTTTTGGTAAGCATTTTCATCATTAATGTCATTAACACAAAAATTTTCTTGTAACAATTAAAATTTACAATATAAGAAGAATTAGTAATTTTATCAATAATTATTTTAATTTCAGGTATTTCAAACACTAGTTCAAACAAATTCTTCACCCTTATATGATATGTATAATGTTAAGCAGGAGCCGGATGCTATACCATTAAACTTATTGAGGTAAGCGTTAGCTTATTGTTTTAAAAACATATTTAAAGATTCTTGCATTGATTTACAATAATAAAGTAATGTTTTCTTCAATTTTTTGCACAATAGAAACCCACTTCAGATTGACATTCCATCTAATGAAGTATATAATTATGACAAAAGAAATCATCATAATCATCATCACAGTTCATCACCCGAATCTTGCTGTCCCACTGTTGTAGATTTAATTGAGCCAACTCACGGGAAAAACCGATCAGGTAAAAAATCTCAATTTAATCTAATACAATTCAATGAAAATTTAATTTCCTCCTTATCTCCGAGATTCCTATTATTTAGTTTAATCCTTTAGAACTTGAACTCTGTTCCTTTAGACCACGTTCTATTTTTATCATGCTCATAAAATGACCCAACGTGTCATCAAAATCTTCCATGTTCCTAATGTTTGATAATTAATTTTTATTTTATTTTCTCTTTGTAGGTGATCTGGTTGAACTTTATCAGAGTCAAGCCGTTAGACAGAGATTTTATGAAAATTCTTGTGCTCCATCAATAAGTAATCAACCATGCCGTTTTTTGGATCGAAGACATACAAGTCAAAGTCGTTGTGTCCAACAGTATTCTTATACATATGCAATGGTTCGTGATTATGGAAATGAGGATTCGGAATGGAAATTAGATTATATTCAAGTTCGAAGTGGTTGTAGTTGTCAAATATCAAACTAAATTTACAACAAAAAAAATTACAATCAAATCAAAATGGACTTTAATTTATTAACATAACACAAACACACACATCACACATGCATTCTCACTACACATATTTATTTATTTGTATCTCCTTCTCATAATTTTTATAATAACTTAGTTTAATTTATTTTTTTAGTACTTTTAATTACTCTAGGCTATTCCCTTGCATTTAGTTTTAAAATTTTTATTTAAAACCATATTTATTTATTTATCTAGTACTAGTTAAGTATACAATGATTTTCTTGAATTTTGTTTTCAGTATATTCGGCAGGCCGATAAATATTGCGAAAAGATTTAGCACATTTCAAAAGCATTTGTGTTTTTTCTTTGGTAGGTTCATTTTAGGACTATGTATGTATGTATTTTAATTTGCCCAATGCTTGGGAATTTGACTAATTAAATAAATAAAACATCTCAATGTCAAAAAACAACCAAGACATGACAAGATAAGAGCAAATTCATCAATTTATTCCAGAATTATAGAAGAAACATTAGTGCATTTTTGCCATATTGAGTTTTGACTAATGCCTTAAAAAAGCAAGATCTTAAGATGAGACCTGTTGCATCTGTATAGTTTGCATTGCATTCCCCATTTTCCTTCCCTCTTCCGCAATTTTTAAAGGCAAAGCGAAGCAAAAGCCCAGTAAAACACATCACAACCAGTGATGGAGAAAATTCAAATCCAAATCTCAAGGTCACAAAAAAGTGGTTTCAAATCCAAATAATAAATCCAAATC
>JAQGCY010001268.1:0-11220 GCA_034700645.1 Xenylla mediterranea
TTTTGTTTTGCTCAAGGTCAATCTAAGTTTAAAATGAAAGAAATAAATCAAACAAAAATGTCAAGGATAAATATGTTAGAAGAAATAAACGAAGTTTTGCTGTCTGTTTAAATCAAGTAAAAAGTTTTACAAGCAGATGCTGGAAGCTAAACGTACAATATATTTCGTGGAAACCTTTTAAATAAGAGAAAATCAATGTAACGTAGAGAAGAGCCTAAGGATTCCTGGCATTTTGTATTACAATTTAAAAGTTTAACGATCAGAAATCCTTCAAACCGTCAAATTCAATAATTGGATAGATTTTTCTATTCTTACCTCGAGCACTGCTGGATCCAGGAACACTAGGCCCAGGCCCAGATGTCCAATCTGCTTTATACCTTGGAGATTGATAGGATGCCGATGGTGTCATTGTATATTCAGTTACTGGAAGAACAAATGTAGTTTCAGATGATCCGAGTTGATTTAAATTTCTTGATAAATTTCGAGTTCTATATAGTGTACTTGGTTTGAGGAATTGGGAGCTTGAGCTTTGTACATTGTCCTAGAAAAAAAAGAAAGCAAGAAATCCATTTAGTAATTAAATTTTAGATTTCTTCTCATACATATGAAAAGTAATCGTAAAAATTCATCATCATCATCACAAATAGCTGTGTGTTGTGTGTTTTGTTTCTACAATAGTGTTTATTAGCCATTTTATTTATTGGCAGTGGGTGGGTAGGTAGATACCTAGTAAACTTCCGGAAATAAAGAACATTTTCATGTCATGAACATGAACATGTTGATGTGATGATAGGATATTATCTTTTAGCTTTCTTGCCCGCTGTGCTCTGAGCTAGGCTAGCCAAACCAAACGAAACCAAAGCCAAGTAAAATCAATAATATGATGATAACTATAACTATATAAACTACGGAAGAAAACTTTAACTTTTGGACTCCATACAGGAAGTACATGTGAAAATATTATTTTGGTTACTTTGCTTTCTATTCTAATGCATTGGGTTGCATTGCATTGAATATAGGTGGACAAAAGGAGTGTCCAAAAACTTGGAGTATTTTTTACCTTGGCTTGTCTTGTCAGCTACATTTATATAAATGATAATTTACCACATTTAGATTTGCATGAGGAAATAAATCATGTCCTTCGCATTTCGTATTCGTGTATCCAGAGAATTATACTTGCTTTTCTTTTACTCAATAATGCAAATGGATAAGACCCGTTTGACTTGCTTATTTTGAACTATCCGACCTACTTTCCAGGACTAGAAAGAATTGAATGGACATACAGTCACATAGACGTGGATGGACGGACATACAGTAGCTTTCTTCTATTTCGTAATTTTAATATAGAAGTATAAGCCTTTGTACGTATACTTTCAGAAAGTAATGAAATGACACGACCCTTGGCCTGGATTAGATTGAGCAATGGGAATGCAAGAGAGATGAAAGTAGAAAATATCTATAATACATAATATGTTTTTTTTTTTAGCTTCAATCATCTTTTTTCTATTGTCAGAAAGAAAGTCTTCTCAACTCAACAAAGAACAAGGAAAACGAAAAAAAGAAAGTCAATTTATAAAATATTAATTGATGAAACTTATAACTAGGGTGCTGCTCTTCTCCGCGTGTGTGATGTTTTGTTATTTTCTTTTGGAAAACTTTAACCATTAAGAAAATACTCCCAGCTACGTTAAGTTAACAAGGAAAATAAGATAGTTTTTTTTAAAAAAAAACTTAGACATACTTGCAAGGAAAGTAAAATAAGTAACCCACTTGTACGTTGTACTTGTACAAGTTATTATTTGAGCTTGTTTTTGTTTTTCTTAGCTTTCACTACACATTTTCTATAATTAAAACTCTAGAATGAAAAGAGTTGAAAAGTTCTACGAGCAATTTCATTATGATTGCATTGCATTCAATTCGAAAGTTAAGTTAGAAATACCGAAAATATGTACGTACGTCCGTAAGTCAAGTCAAGTATATGACAGTGACACGCGAGTAAACAAATTGAAAGGCCATAGCATAGCATGGAACAACATCACTTTCACTTTATTAACAGTCTGATGTATCTGCTGTGTACACTAAAATTAATTTACTAGTTCTAGCTTTTTAATTACCGTTGTTGATTGAAATTGAATTCTAATTAACTATTGCATTGTGTTTCAAAGTGCTTTTTAGAGTTACAACTTTACAGTCTCGGTTTTTCATCATCATAAAATAATGAAATGCAGGAAATAATGAAATATAAACTAAACTAAAACTAGGACTAAAAAGGACTCTCTAAAACTCTTGTCCTTTGAAAATTATTGATCCATTACCATTTACTATTACCATCCATGCCTTTCTACTTCTTGCTTCCTTTCCTTTCCTGTTTTTGGTTTCTTATTTGATACACCTGGCTTACTTTGTACTTTCTCTTGGAGAAATAATGAGGCTGAATTAACATTAAGTACAAAATGCAAAGTAAGCAATGAATAAATTTATAACGTATTTAACTATCATAGAGTCGAGTCTCTGCTCTGTCTCTCCTTGAGTTTAAAACAAAACAAAACCAAAAGTCTGCCTTGTCCTTGTCCATGTCTCCGTTGGTTTTGAGATATTATTTTATGGTACAAAGTATTCAACTTTTTAAAACTATACATAAAACAAAGCAAAATGAGGTTTGAAGAAGGCATCAGTACAAAAGTACAAAACTATGCATAATATAATTTTTAGAAACTTGAAAGTGAAAAGCTTTATAGAAAGAATAGAAGAATAACATGAAAAAGGAGGTACAAGTACATGAATTTCATTTTCAATCTTTTCTTTATAGAAGAAAGGAAGAAGGAAACTAAAATGAATCTCTAGGAACTAGAACTAGGAGGACTAAAAACTTTTCTCCAGTTAAAAAGGTATAAATAGAATAGAAAATGCTAAGCTTTGCAAAAATAAAAATGAAAGTAAGATAATCTCATCTTGTCATCGCATTACACGTACGTATATGTACATACGTACTTTGTTTCCAAGTCTTATTAAGCCAGTTGATTAATATTAAATTTTTATTTCCTGGGAAAGTACAACTAACCTATAGATACGTAGTTTGCTATTGCTCTTTTATAACCCCCAAGTAACAACAGGTAAAAAGAAAAATTAGATGGAGATTTCTACAAGTGATTTCAACATTTCAAGGAAGAAAAAGACAGGCATTTATAAATAATAAAATTATAACGCAGAAGATAGAAACTTAATCAGCTTTATTTTTCTTCCTAGTTCATGTTCATCGTTTCGTTTATGTTTGAGATTTGGGAAAAGATTTAAGTTTCATGTTTATTTAGGTATGCTCAATCGCTCAATGAAAAATTACAAGACTTTCTTCTACCAATATTTTTATGTCATATAATTGGATGTTGAGTTGATGTTCGGAGAAAAGAAGTCTTAGAAACTTGAGCATGAGCCTATCATAATAAGCTATAAATATATAGATAGACTCACTCAATCTTTCTTAGGAAAGTAGACAAATAGTAATCAAAGTAAAGGTAGTATGGTAAAGTATATCCTAAAGGTTTTCTTTATGTCAATTTAATGCAAATTTGGTGAAAGCTTAGGAAGAGAAAGTACGTAATAAAGATAAAAAACGGTTTAAGTTCCTTTGGTTTGGCTAGAAATTCTGTCGTCTAAAGCTGCAGCAGGCAGGCAAGACTAAACTCGAAAAGAAAACATTCAAAATCCTTTGAAAATGAAAATTTATTAAATTTAAAATGCTCAATCTTTCAATGCATACAGGCAATATTGGAAAATTTTCAGCGATTCGTATTTGTACGTATTGTCGTTTTGTTTGTTGTTCTTTTGGTTTGAGGGTGCTTTTAAAAAAGTTTATGCCTTTTATGCCTTGTGTACATAGAAAATCTTGGCTAAAAATGAAACTACGCTTCCTTTCACCCAATCTTGGTTTTGGTTTGGCATTTGGCATTAAGTGGGTACTTATTTGAAAAGAGATAAAACTGTCAATAAATTATAGAACTTTTCTTTATTGGATTTAAGGTGGTTTACCTGACTTGTGAATTTGGCAACTCCTTGGGAAGACGAGTATCTAGTTCGATCATCAGTGTCATTTTGAATATCCATATATCTATTTGAAGTGGTCATAGAACAATCCATTAGTCCACTGCTACTAATATCTTCAACACCTCGACCATGTCCAATTTTAGTTTTTGATGGGAGGAGGGTCAATTCACTTTTCCAATTTAATTTCTTTCCAGATGATGAAGTTAGAGTCGTACGACCACTTGGATTAGCTTGATCGAGACTATTTCTACAATAGTATTTATAAATTAAGGGTTTCGTATGTCCAGCAGGCGGATAGTCAAAATTTTCAAGGGCTGTTATGTCCGTTTGAACAAATGATGATTGAAATGATGTTTGTCGCTTTTTACTATATCTTGGATTCATCATTTCTCTTCCACTAGTTGTACTACTAGCATAACTTGGTTCCTCTTCTTCATCTCCGCCTCCTCCTCCACCACCACCAAGAATTGGATTCGAATATCCAACAGCACCTTCAAGAACCTCATCATCACCTTCCATAAATTCATCTGGACAAGCATCATCCTCACTATTTCCTTCCTCATCAAATTGAGATTGTGAAAAGCCTCTTTCACTAATATCCATTTTCTTAAAATTACATTCATCATCCTCATCTTCTTCATCATCCAGAGGATTTCCACTTTCATCCATCCTAAGCTCACGAACACGAACTAATTTTGGTGACTGAGCTTGTCGAATATCAATAGCTTCTTCAGGCATTAGGATTAGTTCAATATCATCCACAATTGCTTCAGATGATAACGTATCATCATCCTCATCATCGCTTTCACCACCACCAGGCTCAACATAAAGTGCTTGAGCTTCTCTACATATAATTTCATCTACATTGGCAAATTTTTCCTCACCTACGGAAGACTCTTGATCTAGTTCTTGAAACTGAGGATTTGAGCTAACTGATTGTTCTTTGGCAATTTCAAGCTCATTTGGATTTGTTGGTGTTACTGATTTTTCAATTTCTGTTCTAACGTCCTCACTAGATTCATCCGTTGGTGTAGCACTTGAAAGTAGTTCTTGACGAGGAATTTCCTCCGACATAATTGGAAACTATGATGAAAATCCTTCTAACGTATTAGACTAGAGGTAGTAAATCACAACGACAAATCAGGTATGATGTGTCGCATTAAATTTTACACCGCAAACTTTCATAGTTTCTATTTATTACTGTCTACTCTGTGCTAAGGTGATTTATACTTCTATTTCATCAAAATCTCTAATGTTTAAACACTAAGGGAATTTGAAGGCACTTTGGCGTAGATTCGTTAGCTGTCACGAACATAAGAAGAGAGTAATTTCCTTTTTTCCTGTTGCGAATGTACTCGTATTCAAGAAGATTACTAAATTAAAGATCAATGAAAGATTTGTTTTGCTTACACAAAGATATAAGATGTACGATGTAAGATCACGATGCCAAGAAAATATTTTATCACTCCTACGGGTGTTATGGTTCAGAAAACTCAATTCGATGCGATGTTATTATGTTATTATATGCAAAATACAATTTGCATTCCGATCTTCCTTCGGTTTATTATATTACGATTAAAAATAAATTTTTACTACATATACAAATAATATTATTATTTCTTTTTTCGACAGTAGTTTAAGAAAAAATAAAATAAAAAATATCTAATAAAGCTACTGCTTGCTTTTCCTATTGCTTCCAGTCAAGTCAACTGTAAAAGTCTCTATGTATTTCACTTGAGGGAAGATGAATCAGTGAGAGCAAAAGTTTTATTTTCCTATGTGTATCTGTGTGTACTGTAGTAATTGTGCATATAGAATCCCAATCCGGGTATTTTTGGTATATATGTACATGTAGCTGACTGGCTTGGTTTGGGAAGGAAAAACTTGACTCAACACTGTTCACTGTGTCTCTGTGCCATTTGCTATTCCAACATTTTGTGCTGCTTCTAAACAGCAATAGCAATGCAATTCAATGTAAACTGCAAGGGAAAATAAGATTAAATGTTATGGTTTGGGGCTGCGCAAAGTATCTATGGATACTTCGAGGTATTTTTTTTATGCTTTTTCGAAGAAAGTAATAAGTTGAGTGAGTGAGCGAGCGAGCTAGCTAGGGAAAGCGAGATGAAGATGAAAACCTTTCCAAATGGAATTGGAAGGAATAGAAGAATAGAACAGAATGGATGCTTTGGCTTTGGCTGGTTGGACTTGGTGAGAGAGTGTGAGTAAACGGAGAAAGGGACTTGGGAATAGGAATGCAATCGCAATGGTGAAAGCAAGTATAATTTTTCTTTCTTTCTTTTTTCAAAATGAAAATGCATGCAATACCTAACTAAAGGAAACAAAAGTCAACATTTCTATGTATTTAATATCTCCCAATAGTACAAATAATTGGAAAAAACTTGTACATACTTATATCTCTATGTCTCATCGACGAAAAAAATACTAAATGAAACTATTGATGTCACTTCTGGCTTTCTATCCTGCAAGCAAAACTCATTTCTCTTCGTTCCTTATACAAAGAAAACTTCAATTATAAATTGTACATAGAAAAATATCTTTATGAATATGATGATGAAAGGTTATAGTTCAAATTCAGCTTCTTTTTTTCTTTCTTTTAACTAAAAGAAAAGTTCTAAAGTTCTAAAATTCTAAAGACAGATGAAAAAGGTGACCTATTTAGTATTCCTTTGGGCCATGAAAATGAATTTACCCTTATAAATTATGCCTGAAATACGACTGGCTTGACTACCTGTCTTCCAAATCATATTATAACGGTTGAAATGTTACACACAGACACAGTCACAGTTTGCAGCCACAGTCTAGAATTCTACAGTCTACATTCTACACCCACAGGAGTAGTTAATGAAGTGGTTGGTTCTTGCTTGCTCTTGATTTGATGACATGACAAGACTAGGGTTTTATTTTCCTTTGTTTGTATAACGTTATGCTCGTACATTATACATAATAAAACAATGGAATTTAATTTCAAGTTTTATATAACATCAACATGTCAAATTCAAGAGCTCGTAAATTATATTTGGTTTTCTAATTTGAAATAAAATTTTCATGTATTTTTGAATCGAGATGTTTGTATAGTTGCCAGTTGGGCTATCATTTCATGTTCTAAAAGGAGGAAAATAACTGTAGAATTTAGAATATCGAAGGCCAAATTAAATTTAGCTAATTTTAACAGGTTTCCCAAATGCTGGACAAAAATACACTCAATTTTTTCCAGTTTGCTGGACGAGAGGTCTGTAGACGAGTTCCCGTTTGGCATTTGATCCCAATATCTCGCAAAATGTTAATAACTTATAAACAATATTCACTTATTTTAGCATATACACATTTTCACCTTTTTAAATACCAATTATTTAATTGCAACAAATTTTCCTTTCAATTAAGTCTTGCTTCTAAAGTACGACAAATTATTATTGGTTTATCAACCTTGAATGCTGGATTATATTTAATGTATCAAATATTTCGTTTCAAAAAATCACCAAATTCTGAGGAGTCAACTATAAGTGTTATATGGATTCTTGGCCATTCATCTGCTATTGCTCATACGATTCATCAATATATTCAAAAGCAAGATATTTGTCAATTTGTTACAATGTTTAGCAATTATTTTAGGCTTATTTCAGGTATGTTTCAATGGTATATATGGGCATATGCTTAAAAAAAACTACTACAAGGATTTTATCATTTCTCAAAAATCCTTCATGCTTTAGATAATCCAATTGGAAACGAAGCTCAAGTCCGTGAAAAAAAACTTCATTTAATCATGAAGATTTTAGTATTTTTAGTCTTCTATAATGCGGGTTTTGCAGCTGTAGCTTATTTAGCTACCCCACTGGGTCCAAGATATTATTATTCCTATTTCCATGAACTCATGGGATTCCAAGATAATGTACCATGTCAAAGTTGGGTTGTAGTTTTTGGGATTTATGAGTACTTCAACTCTCTGTTTATATGTCAAGCCCATGTTGTTCCATTTGCAATTATGTCACTTTATTCACGAACCATGACTAAATGCTTGCTTGGGTTTTACTCAAAGGAAATGTAAGTTATTTATTATCTTTGGATTAGCAATGATTCAAACAAGGTAAGCTTAATCTTATAAAATTGCTTTGCCATTTCAGGAAACAACAGCTGCGATTATCTACCAGAATTTACCGAGCTCTTTATCTGATCAACAATCAATTTAATTCCTGTTATAAAAGTTTCATATTGCCAATGGGATATGTTATGCTGATGTTTGGAATTGCAGTGGGAAATGTTTGCTTAATTAAGTTTCATCATAAACTGTCCTACTCTGCACTCGTTGTAATTTCTACTTGTAATCTTATGTTAATTTTTGGTCTATGTACAATTGTGCCAAATCAAGCTAAAATTCATATTATATCAAAATCTCTTGTGAAGGCTTTGGCAATTCGGCATCGTGCAAAGAAAAGTATTGAGTACTACTTTCTACCCTCATGTTGTCCAATGAAAATTAAAATTAGTTCATTTTTATATTTAGAAAAATCTACAACTTTCCGTACTTTAGGTTTTACTTTATATCTCACATTCAAATTGATAATTCTTTTTAAATCAAAATGAATCGGATTTGCCAAAAGTCTAGGACAAATTCTCCGGCTCTAGTTGTATATACGTAATAATATTTTAGTTTCTCGGTTGATTATATTTAGGAGTAAAAGTACTCGAATTTCAGTTTTATACATATCTGAATCAACGCTTTCTAAAAATTTTAACTCTCAACATTGTTATACCTTAACAGTTATCAATAATTGTGATGCCTATACTTTCAGGAAATTAGCATATAAATAAATAAATTGTTTCATTGTAAAGGATACGCAAATCAAATCAATAACTTTTTGCATTTTACTTCTTATCCACAGCACTAATACGTATGAATCTTTTTCTTTAGTTGCATTCTGCATTTGTCAAAATCGGTTTAGGTGTTTTAAAACTATCGGACCGAGACAAAAACATACATCCATGAATGGAGGATGAACCTATGCTAGTTAAATACTTTGTCGGGCTAGAATTCACGGATTCAAAATTCATCAAAAGTTAAGTCAAGTTTCAAAAGTTACTATGGAAACGTATTATTTATTGACAATTTATTTTGCTGTCAATAATTGACTTTGGTGAAATTCAGAATCTTTCAATTTCATTTCGGCCTGAAACTTTTCCCACATAACATCTTTATTATTTGATAAAATATAATTCTGCCGTTGGAATTTTTACTATCATTGAAATGCAACTTCGTAGTCATACTAGGAAGGTTCAGAGCAATGATAACAAAAAGGCAGGTTCAACACCTAAGCACATGATCTGCAAGACATTACCACGTCCTAAGCCAGCATTAAAGCTAACTCCAGCATATAAGTCCCCAATCTTCCAGCGAGCTTTAGTTCCTGTAATTAAATCCCCAACCTTCCAGCCTGCTTTAGCTCCAGCATATAAGTCCCCAAACTTCCAGCAAACGTCCACTCCACCAACCCCACCCAATTGGAATTATTACTGCAAAAATGTGATTCCTACACTACCATTGCAACCTGTTTATAAGTTCCCTTTGCAAGAAAATAGCGTACAATATCAGTTCTTGGCTAAGATGATCGGAAATACCTCCACTATTAAGATCATTGGAATTGAACAAGTTGTGAACCAAGACCTTTGGAGAAAGTTCAAAAACTTCCGACGTGAAACTATGATGAATAAAAGCAATGATATGAAATTAATTTCTGGATTTGAACCCACCGTTGAAGAAATGGACCTTATTAACAGAAATATTTTGAACCGTGGCCAAAAAATTGTTGGGACAGAGTACTGTGATAACGTGTGCTTGTTGTTTCATTGTACAAAAACTAATGTCGATACTGTGTTAAGGGAAGGACTCGATGAACGCCTTGGGAATGGTGGAATATTTGGTGATTATTTACAACATAATATTCTTATTCTGCTTGTTAACATATTGCTGAATGAATTTAATTAATAGGTCGGGGAATCTACTTTTCTGACGATCCTTGCAAAGCAATGGGTTACGATGCTCACCATACCTTAATCATTTTCATGGGTATGCTCGTCAATAATCCTAAGAAGACATCGAGTTCATTGTGATTGTAAAATTACTTTTTTAATACAGTTTTTCTGGGAGACTGTCTTACGGTTATTTATCCTGGTGCTGGTAATAATTATACTTACTCACCAATGCGTACTCGTGAGCCTCCAAAACCCGTTACTCAACAAAGAACTGGACGTGACGTATCTTTCGATTCAATTGTTGCAAGAGCCTCAATGCACAACGAGTATGTTGTATTTAATCGTTTACAATGTGTTCCCGTATTCGCTGTCAAGTATCTTCGTAAGCCATGGAAGATTCCAATACCAGATAAGGGTAACGCTTTTTCTCAATTTCGTCGCACTTTGCCACCCTTTGCATGGACAAGTAAAGGTACAGGAAATCCCAATAGACCTTGTCCGATTCTTGCACAAAATATTTTTGAGGAAATGAAACCAAGGAATGAAAGCTTAAAATCCGAATCGGTCACAGCTAATGACGGAGCTAAGGGAATGAAGCGCAAGGGAGAAACAATTAAATCGACAGGTCGTAAAAAGCACAAGAAGAATTAAATCAATTAGCTCCAGCAATCCTAAGACAGAATAATGAAAATGTATTTGAATTGAAATGAACTAAATGTGAAACTTACAACATTAATTTTAAACTGTATTAAATGAAGTATAAACAATGAACGAAATAATTAATTATAATTCTAGATAATAAATGCGATAAGTGATTTTACTATATCATGTAAGGAAAAGTATTCATGACTTTTTACTTCCTGCTTTCCAATGAAAATAAAAATTGGTTCATTTTTGTATTTAGAAAAACCTAAAACTTTCCGTACTTTAGAGTTTACATTATATCTCACTTTCAAATTGATAATACTTTTAAGTCAAAATGAAAACATTGAGTTTTTGAGCGTTATATGGTTTCGGATTGGCCAAAAGTTTATGCTGCCAAATAATCCGAAGCTAGTAATCTAAACATTTCTATTCTTTGTTCTGCATGAATCTCTCCTTTTGAATTCTGCATATTCCAAAGAGATAACAATAATAGAGAGAGACAAAGCCCTGTAGAAACCCTGTCAAAACACGGAAAAAAATTCTCCCCAT
>JAQGCY010001269.1:0-11219 GCA_034700645.1 Xenylla mediterranea
AATGCTCGTATCACATCAGAAAATGCAAAAGATGTGGATTTCTTAGTAGATTTACGAAGTGATACTGTTACAAAGCCTAGTCAAAAGATGAGAGAAGCTATGATAAGTGCAATAGTTGGAGACGATGTTATGGGTGAAGATCCAACTGTTAATGGTACATAAAAAACTATTCAATTACTAGAAACAATAATGTATTTATGTCAATTAAAAATGAGTTTACTTTTATTTTATTTTTTTAATAGCACTGGAAACTAAATTTGCAGAATATTTAGGAAAAGAAGCTGCATTATTTGTATCTTCTGGAACTCAAGGAAATCTCATTTCAAGTATGAACTAAGCGTCTACTTAATACATAATTGAGCTTTTTAATTAAATCTAAATTATTTCTATAATTCTCAGTCTTAGTCCATTGTTCTTCAAGAGGAGCGGAAGCAATTGTTGGTGGTTCAGCTCATATGTTTCGATATGAGCAGGGAGCCATGGCCCAGGTAAATATTTTTTCCATGATGCTGATGCATCTAATCAAAATCAAAAACCTCTTAAGTATCATACATTAATTGAAATCCATATTTTCTTGAAGTTTGCAGGAGTACAAGCTAATAAACTACCAAATAATCCCGATGGAACATTTAGTATTGAACAATTAAAACGAAATATACGAGATGGGTCAGATGTACATGATGCAAAAACCTCATTAATTTGTATTGAACAGACACATAATATGTGTGGTGGTCGAATTGTACCATTGGAATGGATTGATCAAGTAACAAAAGTTGCTGCACAAAATAGTATTCCAGTCCATATGGACGGAGCAAGATTATTTAATGCTTGTGTAGCAACTGGAATTCCAGCTAAACGATATGTACAAGATGTATCATCAGTTAGTATTTGTCTAAGCAAAAGTTTAGGAGCTCCAATTGGTTCAGTTTTGGCTGGGGATGCTAAATTCATTACAGCGTAAGCTTATAGTTTATTAAAGCTTTAAAAGTTAAATTTTTTCTTATAATATTTTACAGGGCAAGGAGAGCAAGAAAAGCACTCGGTGGTGGAATGAGACAAGCCGGAATCATTGCAGCAGCCGGACTTTATTGTTTAGACCATATGATCCCTCGATTAGTTAATGATCATGAACATGCCAAATTAATTGCTAAATCTCTACATTCAATTAATAATTTATACATGAGCGTTGATCCATATCAAGTTGAAACTAATATGATTTTGCTCAATGTTAAGAATTACCATGTTGATAAAATATGTGAAAGACTTGCTCAAGTTAAAGCAGAAGAAAAGGAGAAATTGGGAAGTTCAATTATTGTACTAGCATCACCTAAAAATGATACTCAAATTAGACTCGTCCTTCATTGTGATGTAACCAAAGAAATGTCAATTAAAGCTGCAGAGAAGATTTGCTATGTTGCGAAAGGTAAGGACCAAAGATTATAAAAAAAACGCGATGATAAATTTTATCCGATTTTTCTTGTTTTTTACATTAGAGTTGTTCCATTAGCAAAATGAATGCAAAAAACTCATGCCACTTAAAAATTAAAATATGAACCAAAGAATCCTTTATTTTTTTGTATGAATGTCATGCCTTTCCAGTTCTAAACTCTCAAGGTCAAGAAAATTTTTTGCAGCAATAAATTAATCGCTTCAAGCTGAGAATCTACCATTCATTTTGTTTTCAACCCAACTGGTTTAGTGAAACTCTTGCACAACATCACGATGAAGCTTAAAACTGAATTTATTTCTTTACTGATTTAACTTGATAACTAATAATGACATATGTATAAACTTCTTACAAGGTTTACTGTATTAAATCAAGTGCATTTCAGTTCATTGTGTTCCTTGAATTGTTTTTGTTATTCCACCATCAACAGCAATTGACATAGCATTTACATAGGATGCTGCATCTGATGCCAGGAATACTACCATATTTACAATATCACTAATAGTTCCATTACGTCTTAAAGGATTTCCTTTTTGAAATGCAATTCTAACACCTTCAACTTCATATCCTGCCTTATCATGCCAATCTTGGTTTTCAATAAAACCTGGATTAATTGCATTAACACGTACGCCACTAGGACCCAATTCCAGTGCAAGGGCTTCAGTTACCATCATTACAGCCCATTTTGAGGTTGAGTATCCAATTGCTCCAGGAAACTGAAAAGTGCATTTTCAAACTATAAACTTCTAAAATCTATGCTATACCATAAAATTCATTTTAAACTCTTACTGCACGTAGTCCAATTCCACTGGAAATGTTAATGATATTTCCTTTAGATTTTATTAAGTGTGGAGTACAAAGAGAACAGAGTAACACTGGAGCCCGAACATTTACATTCATTTGCTCATCAAATTTTGACATTAACTCAGGATCATTTATAGGGCTCATTTTAATAATTCCAGCATTATTGACCAAAACATCCAATCTTCCATAATGAGAAATTACAGAGCTGACCAATTGTTTCAATTGATCATCATTGGTCATATCTGCTTTTACAGTGAGAGGCGTATGTCCAGTTGGTGATATTTTCTTACACTTTTCTGCTGTAGCACAAATTTTCCCATCATCCCTTCCATGAACCACTACTTTTGCACCTAATTTGGCAAAACGAATATTCATTTCTGCTCCCATTCCTGAACTTGAACCAGTAACAAGAACAACTTTGTTATTGAAATTAATATTTTCAGTTGCCATTTTAATTTAGATATTAATAATTTTCACTAGTTTGACTTTCGGTTAGGACACCTACATTAGGAATGTCTATTTTCCAGAAAACCTGAAGTCATTTTATAGTCATCTTTATACTCTTTGAAACCTGGTTTTGTTAATACATTCAGCAAAGAGTCAAGGTTAACAAATTAAGTTTAAACATGCAAAAATGTATTTTGCACAAATTGATTATGGAAACTTACAAGGACAAGGTATACTTAATTATATAATGCCGGCCGGTTATGACATAATTTCTCCCTACACAGAATAATGGAGAAAAAAATTACTATGTAAAAATTAGGATTATGTGCTTAAACCTCAAATTGCAGTGTTGAATCGAAATGAGCAATTCAAATGTGTATACATATATGCCAAATACTTTATTTTTTGTCTAATTAATTATAATGCATGAGGTTTAAGTGTATAATGCATTCTATGAACTTGCTATACAACTAATCTACTCTCTACTGTCAATCGTCAAAAACAAAATTAAAGAGGCTTCCAAAATTGCAATTTTTTATTTTTTGCATTGATTATCCCTTTTCACCTTCACAGTCTACCCAAATTTTGTATTTTTTACTGCAGAAAAAGAAAAGACTCATCAAATGCAACTCCATAATTTCATACCTGTAGAAATTACCGGATACTAACAAGCAATAATGAAAGAAAATCGTACACTTTGTTAATCTTCTTCGACTTAGTGGATGTCAGAATGTGAAAAATAACGACTAAAATTCATCGAAACAGAATAAAATTTTATTTTATCGAATTCGTTATTAATTAAAGCTGTTTAAATTTATAAATGAAAAATGATGTTAAAAAATAAATAATTCCATCCACAACTGCAAATACCTAACAAAAATTGTAAAACAATTAACAAAATTCGTTCGTGAACTGCATTCGGATATTTGTTTTGAGTTTTAACTTACCGATGCACCTAATTTTTCATCAAAATATTGACAATGCTCTTGTAATTTCGAATATTTACAATCTGTTGTTTGTATTACAATGGCTGAACTTAATATTAGACCTCCGCATGTGACAACTAATAATCCTGAAACTGCATGATATGCAATATCCTGAAAACCAAAACAAGATAAAATGTTTAAAGCTTGATTGAATTGAAGTTTGTAATTTTTCAAACAAACATACAACAATACGATTTATAGGATGTTGTACAAGGTCATCACTAAAGCATTGAGCTAGTAAATATAAAAATGAAATTCCTAGAATAAAACTAATTAGATCTAAAAATACTTCTTCTTTCCATAAACTTAAGTGGGATTCGTAGGAATGCCCTGCAAGTCCTAAAGACACAACGCCAAATACCTAAAAAGAAATTAAAACAATCATTTTTAGTATACAAACTTAGGGATATGAACCATAAATTTCAAACTTACAATTGTTAATATTTTACCAAATCCTGGTAAAGTGATTAAGTATTCAAAATTTTGTGATATTTCAATATTTCCTGGTAACTTCATTTTTTGCAGAAAATGCTAGAAACAATTAATTGTTAATAATGTTACATATTAAAAATTTTATGTATAATATTATCAGAAACTCTCGGGTTAAAATTATTCCTCAATTTAAAAAAATATACAAAGGAATCAAGTAATTTAAAGCTCTTAATAATAATATTAATATCTCAGTAATAAAATCAACTATTTGCTTAACATTAACCCTTTACACTTGACTGGTTTTTGCATTACAACTTGCACATCTGCTGAAAAATTTAATTTTATATCATATCCAATGCATTTTCATATCCAATAGTTTTGATAAGTATAGCATTATCGTAATTTGTGTCATTTATAAGTTTTTTTTTGATAAATCTAAACATAAGGCCAAGTTTCCACTAAACTAACCAACATTAGTTATACCTTTAGTGAATTTAAAGCGATAAGATAAGCTTGGAAGCAATGAGAAGCATGGGTAGATAGTTGATATGATGAGGGGCAATATTTACATATTCCCATATTCCCGTTGGGCACAATTTCGTTCGTATGAATGCAAAAACTCCTGATATATTTCATTTTGATTATGAGTATATTCATCGAAATAAATCCATACAAATCGAAATCAAATATTTTTTATCTGATTTTTTCAACCTTGATTCAAAACACTTGGATTTTTCTATCAAGGAAAATTTTGCAAACTGATAAACATGGATAATAGAGCAAAAATATAGATTTGCAGCATTATTCTGAACTGCTTTCTAGATTAAGCAAAAGCAATCCTACCACCTTGACCTGTCAAAATTATAAAACTAACTCGATTTTTTTTTATCTGTTAAACAATTTTTAAGCCTGCATCTGCATTTAAACACACGCACATAATATAATTTTATTTTCGATAATTTGTTTTAAAAAGAATATATACTCAAATGCTCAAAAATGAATAAAAACTAGCAAGATTGAAAAAATTAATTAAGGTTGTTAAGTCATAAATGTAAAATTTCAATGCCTAAGATTTATTTTTGTTAAATATTAAAAACATCCCCTATTCGGTTTGGCAATTCTTCAATTCTTGTTCTGTAAAATTCTTCAATTTCTGTAAGCCGTCTCTCATCCATAGGTTTATTAAGCACAAATGTTATTGCAACACCTTTACGTCCAAACCTTCCAGCTCGCCCAACTCTAAAAATAAGGGTAGGTCAGTACTTAAATGAGCAAATTGATCTAGAACTGATTAAACTAACCTGTGAATATACTCCTCCTTTCTTGATGGAAGCTCAAAATTCACAACAACCTGAACTTGTTGTACATCAATTCCACGTCCAAGAAGATCAGAGGAAACCAAGTAATTAACTACTCCAGATTTAAAACTATCCAACGTTGATTTTCTTGTATACTGCTCCATTGTGCCAACCTAAAAAAACAGTATGGGTTGGTATTGTTTCGCTTTTGCTTCACAAATATACTTACGATCCCAGCAACTCTACGATCGTTAAGTGCAATTAAAAGTCTTCGATTTAAATCCTCAGCTCCGGACCTTGTATTACAAAAGATGAGTCCTTTCTTGGTACCCATTGATGGAAAGAGTTCTGCCAGTGTGTCAATTTTTTGTTCAAGAGTATCCAACTTGACATAGTATTGTCTAATTCCCTGAAGCGTAAGTTCTTCATTTGGAATAAGAACAAGGAGAGGATTTCGTAAGAATTCCCTCTGTGCTTTCCGTAAAATTGGTTCTGGCATTGTAGCAGAAGCCAAAATTAATTGTGTATCTCCGGGAATGCTATGCATTATCTGTTAACATAATAATCATTTTTAATAACAAAGTATTGTTAATTGGACCACGATCGATAAACGTTTACTTACAAATTGCAGGTCTGGCCTGAAGGATGGATCAATTATCATTTTGTCAGCTTCGTCAAGAACAAATGTTCTGATTGTTGATGTATTGATTCGACGTTTTTGAAAATGATCAGCAACTCTACCACAAGTCCCAATTATGATTTGAGGATTTTCAAGAAGGTTTAAGATATCTCTCTTCATACGTGTGCCTCCAATAGTGGTTGCAATATGAAGCCCTTGCATGTATTTTCCCAAAGAAGCAAAGACTTCTGCCGCCTGAAATTTCGTATATATCAATTAATAATTTGGGTGCAATGATAATTTCATCAATGTTTAACCTGTTCTGCTAATTCTCGGGTAGGTGTCAAAATTAATGCTTGAACATTCTTTTGTTTCACATCAATTTTTTGGAGAATTCCAATTGTATAAGCAGCAGTCTTGCCCATACCAGATTGAGCTTGACAAACAATATCTCTTCCGTTCATGACAGGCAAAATAATTTTCTTTTGGCATTGGGCAGGCTTTTCGTAACCCATATCATAAATTCCTTTTAAGATTTCAGGGAAAAGGTTCATTTCTTCGAATGTTTCTGCTTCTGTAGTACATGACTCATCCGTCAAGTTCATATTTTTTAATCCATTGATTAACTAAAAACAAAAAATACGACATTTTAGTTGTCTGAAAAACATTTCATGTTTAAATTTAATTTTACATCGGCAGGAGAAAGACTACTTATAGAATTCCGGAGAAATTGTCCTTTTGGAACTGCAGCAGGTCTCCGATTCTTGAAGTATGGTCGTGGGGGTGGAATAATTCCATTGTTTATGGCAAGATGCCCTTGAACAGCCTTGTAGTTAAAAAAGAAACATTTTTTATAATTAATTAAAATTTTGAAAAGAAGAAAATCTTACACTGGGATTCATGTTGGTAAAACTTGTTCCAAAAATGATGAGAAACGAAGCAATATAATTGTGATAATGATAAATTCAACTGAGTAAATGGTTGAATTAGGGCGTATATTTTGCTTCAACCTTATCCTTAAACCTTATTGCCAGATTTCGATAAGTCAAGCAAAATAATATTGTGACTCATCAAATCCGACTCCCATCCATTGTCACAACCACAAGAACTAAGAGAATATTCACGTTGAAGCTGCATGCAGAGATGATAAAATTTAACCTAACCTAAGAGGACATATATTATTTTACATTATTACTATTATTATGCATTTAGTGATATTCTCAGATGCAGAGTCAGCATTATGTTCTATTGTCTAGTTTACTTTTTATAAGCATAAGTTTATAAACCTGTATTTGTATATATGTATGGCGTTTGTGTTCCTCAAGGTCATTGGGTTACATGTCTAATCCAAAAAATCATGAACAGATTTTTTTTAAATTGTGACTCTGGATAGGAAATTGTTGCATTTGAAAGATAACGATACATGATTTTAATAGATCAATATCAGTAAATCGCTGTATTTTTGTTACACCTTTCAACTAACGAAAAGAGTCATAATTGGAATATGCATGCAATGCACTGCAATTATTATAATGGTAGATGTAAGTAAACGTGAGGAATAAAACATTAGGATCAGAGAAAATCCTAGCACTCAGAAACTTGCTACAATTGGACTATTGGACATGTTTCTTATAAACATGTCCAAGACTAAATTCAAAACTTTCTTTTACTAAACAAACAAATATCTCTTTTTTAGCACAATCTTCCTATTTGCACCACACAACTTCAAAGGTAAACGGATTTATGAGTCTGATTTTACAGCACGGACAGAATGAGGTCTCCTAAGGAACTTCTAGTATAAAGTAATCCTTCACGTTCTGTTTGTTTTGGCACAAGCATTGAGCATAATGGTCCTGTGTTTCTTATCTTTTCGCCCACTCAGAGTAACCTGCAAGTTCTTATACGCTGGATTCACTAAATCGAAATAGACAAAGGGTTCCTTCTTATCGTAATCATTTTCATTACGGAATCCAAGGTAAAAGGACCAACATTTCTTTTTACGAAGACCTCCAGGTCCATTATAGCTTATTTCTCTTTTACTTTGTTTAAATGGTAATCCTTGTCTTCCGACTTATGTTATCTCACATAAAAATCTTGAACGCAGATGGAAAAATGAAAGAAAAAAGAAAGCAATATCCAGGAACAGGACAAAAGCATTTTACATCCCATAGCCACAATTTGCGTCTCTTTCTTTTGTGCAGAAGAGCAAGAGAAAACCGTCAGGAGGATGCCATTTCCTATTTTCTCATAAAACTTGTTATTCTACCGAGTTTTATGAAAAAGGCACTGATGCATTTTTATATAATTCCCTTGTGGTAAACGTGGAATTGGGATTGAGTGAAAGTGAGACACTAACCGATTTACACGTGATCCCATGAGAAAAGTTAGAAGGGTATATGGCTTTTGAGGCTAAAGTGTTCATTCACCCATTCATTGGGTTTGGGTATGTCAAAAATGGATTGAGAATTCTCTTCCATACTCATGAGATATTAATGCATTGTTCTATTACTCTTGAAAAGTATACCTAATTTATTCGGTAATTCGAAGATTACAAAAAAAATCTCAAGCCATCAATAGCTACAATTTTAAATTCAAAGGAAAGTTTATCCTTTGATGCATCCGAGCGGAGATTTTTTTCCAATAGGTACATTCTGATTTTTGTGCAACGCAGAATACAAAAAAAAAGCTTATTATGCTCTCTAATATTCAATTACTAGCAGATAGATGAAGGATGACTTCTCAATTTACAAGGATTTTGAATCTTTTTTGTAAGATGGAAAATTCCAACTACTTCGTAGTATTATTATCTTGTACCAGCAAGAAATGGAAAATCGAATGGTACGAACTGCTCCAGTACTTTCACTTATTTTCGTCTTCGTTTCCTCAAGTCAAGGGTTTATAAGGAAATTAGGCAGAGAGGAGTGACGGGAAAAATGAAAAAAAAGCAAAAAACTTTGGAGACGGTTAGGAGAAAAATTGTATCATGCATGAAGAAAGTTTTATGTCTGCACTTGAATAAGTACGTATAAGGACAAGGAGTGAGTGAGTCATGCCATGGCAGTGCAAGTGCCAAATGTGATTTCCTCGTTAACCATGAAGAAAGAGAAAGTTCTCACTTTTGAAGCTCCGGGTTGTTTTGTTGCCTCAACAGGACAGGACCCTAGCTCCCTATTGTCCAACTGGTACTGGTGTGGATAGTGTACAAATATTTTCAATGATGCTGCAGTATGTATGTTGGTTAAATAATTTATCTCATCATTCTCTGTCACCTTCTACATTTTCATTCTGCTCTGGCTCAGTCATACACACTAATTTAAGATTTAGGCTAGGAAGGAGAAAGCAGAGAAATGGTGTTAAATTAATTCGTTTCAAGTTGTACGTATAGACTCATAGTCAACAAAATTGGAGGTTCTTTGATGCGTTATACTGGAGAAAGAGAAAGCCTAACATATTTATTATTTACACTACACTGAATTCTAAATTCTGTAATAAGAAGGAAGTATGAAAGAGAGGATACAAATACATCTTTTCTTCCTTGAAAAATGTTTGAATCCTGTTTCCTGTCTTCATAAAATGAAAACCAAAAATCGTCCTCGAGCTAGTTGGACATATATTACTTTTATTGAATGAATCTTGTTAAGAGTCCGCCCGACCCTTCGCTTTTGACTCCCAACACAAAATAGCCAGAGGCAGAGTATTCATTCATATGGAAAGTTAGGATTTTCTAACAAACTGTCTAAAACAAGATACAATATTAGATTTTATGATTGAAAACTGAAGCAGCAAGATAAGAATATCTGTAATAACATTCGGTTGATGCGATGATCCTTTTTTTCATTGTGTGTCTGTGAACTGTGAGTATGACATATATTTTCGTGGTCATCCATGCCTGTTTGGTTTCTTGGATTTTGGGGAGTCAATGGAGTTTGAGACTTAGGAGAAAGCAGGATGCAGTCCGGTTGATGTCCAGAACCCGAAGTAAAAGTAGACCGTAATTGGATTTGAAAGGAAGAAATGGGTGAATGAATACTGCATCCTTTCATAAAGTGCTGAAGCCTGGGCAGGACTTTATCCAGTAGTGTATGTGTGTAGTATTTATGCTTTCTTTTCTTTCATCCTTATTCAGCTCAACATATAAATTAAGAATTAGCTTTTCTAGGATAAACTTATAGAAAAATAATGGATTTTTAATGCTCCAAAGTACTAGTCACTTTATCTACGAAGATTTATTACGCTGAGGCTGAATAGTTATTTATGGTATAATTGACCGTATAATTAGTTCGTTCTTTAGAAGAAGTTGATTTAAACAGAACGTTGATTTTTACTGAATTTAATGTGAGCATTTAAAGAATAACTTGGTTTAATAAAATTCAAGTAAAATTTCTGTTGCTGCTTTATTGAAACTTTTAATAACTTTTAAATAAATAACGTAAAAACTCTGAAACATAAACATCAAGTCAAGATGTGTCCTATCCCATAGCCCAATTAAAGAAAAAGTGAAAAGTTTCGGTTTTTAGACCACATTTTTTATTAGCTTATTAGCCTTGAACCACCATGAGTAATTGGTAGAATGATGACTGGAAAATGACTCCTTTACGAGAAATAAAAACATTTCATCTAACGCTACCGTTGAATTTAAGGGTACAAGAAATAAACGGGACCTGAAGTTGGGTTATATCAGAAATATGCTGAATCATTGAAAATGAAAGCTTTGACGGAGCAATTTGGAAAAGAAAGCTAACTTATTTCATGTGACTGACATAAACTAAAATTGCAAAAGTAAGAAAAATAGTGTACATGTGAAAAAAATTCTAAATTTTTGAACGATTAACAAAGACAAAACTCCAAAGCAATCGCAATGCCAGCAACTGTAAGTATAGGCGGAATATGTAGTTTTTATAAATACAGAATCAAGGATTTTCTGGAAACACTAAACCGGAAGAATACTGGACTACAAAAACTAATTTAAACTTGGAACCATGAGTGAAATTGAATTAAAAGCGTGCTTTTTCAGCTCGTATTAGAAATTTGGCAAAATCTTCTGTTGAACTTGTACTCACTTCTCTCTTGAAACAGTTCCCAAAATTAATCCATGAGCTAGAAGACACAAAACGAAGTAGGAAATTGTGCATTCATGAGTTTAGAAAATCAAACAAATGTTTTATTTCCTATGCAGGACCTACATA
>JAQGCY010001270.1:0-11212 GCA_034700645.1 Xenylla mediterranea
AAAGACGTACAAGTAAGAGCGTGTCTCAGAATCAAGCAAATTGTTCAGTGTTAGTTAAGTCTAAAATGAATTATTACTATTGATTTGAGACACACCATTCGTACGTTTACAGATTTTTAAATGTTGAATAGTTTACTTATTAGTTCCTATCTACGAATCTACCTACCTAGATGCTCAAAAATTCTTATTTTTAGCTATTAGTTTAGTTTAGTTTAATTAGATTTCTGACTGTTGACTTTACGTTGAATTTTTAAAATTAAATTATTTTTCATTTTCGACAATGCAAAGCAAGATTTTCTTTAGTTTAGTTTTAGTTTTTGTTAGTTGCAAATTTTTATTATTATTACCTTTAATTTAGAGGCAGAAAACTATTGTTATTTTTTTAGAGCTGTACGTACATCTACATAGTCAAATCAAATCTCAAAAGTCTTTGGAGTCAATCTCAAACCTTAACCTTTGAAATCAGAATAATCTCATTCTTATTTGTACTTAAATTAAAATTAGAACAAAAAGTTTTCTTACTTAATTTACATTGTAGTTTGTAATAATGAAAATTAAAATGAAGGCGATTATGGATTTTTTCCTTTAAATTTTAATTTTCCAGTGAATGTTTAGTAGAAATAATAGAATTCTTCTAAAGTCTAATCAGTATTAAAAAGAAAGTCTTTTAATTTCAAATTTCAATTGGATTAAACTTAAGGTTTAAGGATAAAAGAAAATTAGTAGAAAATCAAATCAAATGAATTGGACGCACGGTACTTTAATTCCTTAATTAATTTGGGGACAGATCAGATAGGTATAATTATTAATTATATTCAAATTCAATGAAGTGAGGATATTGGGATTTTGTGCTAAAATAACCTAAATAACAAAAAAAATCACAAGAATAATCTCATTCTATAACTAAAATTGTTACCTTAATTTTGAAAATTAGTAAATTATTTATGTATGTTATTGTGATAGAGTCAGTCATTAGTCATATTATATTTTTTAGCATAGTTAACTGTTAACTCCATAGTTTTTATTTGGTTGGTTTGTTGATTTGATTTGATTTGATGCAGAGTAATAGTTGAAATTTGTTTAAAAGAATTCGTTTGTTCATTTTTTGGGCATAAAATAATACCTATCTATTCATTATGCAAATGTTTTAGACTTCTCAAGAGAGTAATGACAATAAAACAAAGAACAGTATGAGTTACTTAAACTGACATAATACAATATAATCATAATCATTCATCTCAAAATTTCGTCAATTTAGCTTGGTCTTGGTTTTCTTGCATAAAGTTTTTCATTTTCTTTGGAGTTTTGTGTTTTGTATTTTGTATTTGTATTGATTTGATTTGGAATTTTGGAATCCCAATAAAACAACTTTGAACTTGTCAATGAAAATTACTATTGATTCTACAACTACAATGTCAACTAGAATGCAAATGTCGCAGATATGTAGAAGTAGTGTTCTAAACGCATGAAATATTACAATTTACAACAATCCAAATCCAAGGTTACTTACTTACCTAAACCATAACATTGACATTGACAAGAATCCAGTTTCCAGTGACCCAGTCATCAAAACCACTCTTGTAATAAAAAGTTATATAGGCAAAAATGCATGCTAGTGCTACCAAAAGATTTAAAATACAATTGAAAATCCTGGAGTGTCAAACTCTCAATGAATTCTATATACCTGAATTTGTCTGGAATTTTTCTTGGAGTTTTTTATGAATTTTTTACCAATTTGAATTGTTGCATTTTTGCAAGAATTTTGCACAATTTGCTTGGCTATTTGCATAAAGTTAAAGTTTTTGATAGTGTGGAATGAGAGAATGAGAGGCGGTTTGCTGGAGACTTTGAAATTGGACTAAGTTGAGTGTTGCAGTTGCTGTCAGTTTTCCTTACTTTGACGTGTGCGAAATTTCTAGAAGAAAATTCTTTGGATTGAGATTGTGTCAGTCAGAGTTAACTTTGAGTTGTCAATTGTTAATTGTAATTTCAATAATCGATCGAGTGGACAGAAGCTGACCTTAGATTTATATTCAAACATTCCAATTTTTCCAGTAGTTTAGTAATGGGTGATGAACCAATTAAGAGTTGTTTAGGTGGCCTTAGTGCAGATGCAAATGCTAATGATGGAGCTATAGCTGGTCCAAGTAGAGCTGGGAGTGGTCATGGTGGTCCAGCTGGAGCTGGTGATAGGAATACTCAAGTTGCACCAGGAATGGACTATACTCCATCTCCTTCAGCCTATGACGTTACACCTCAATGGAATGGAAAAGTATGGAAAGAAATCATAAGGGAAGGAAAGGGCACGGAAACCCCAGGACCTGGGACTACCGTAAGTGTCCATTATATTGGACGCTTGGCCAATGGTACTGAATTTGATCGGAGTGATCGACAGGGCAAACCCTTTACTTTTAACCTTGGAAAACGTAAGTCTCCAATTGTTTAAATCTAAATCATTCAAAGTTCTCATTGTTGTCATTACCATTTTCCAGGTGAAGTAATCCAAGGTTGGGAAATTGGTGTGTCTAGTATGAAACGTGGTGAACTAGCAACTCTTATAATTCATCCTGAGTTAGGCTATGGAGAACGTGGATCTGAACCAAAAATCCCATCAAATGCTACGCTCTATTTTGAAGTTGAACTGATTGATTGGACACTGGAGGACTTGAGTGGAGATGGTGGAGTTACAAGACAAATCCTTGTACCTGGACAACTTAAAAATTATCATCCAAATGATGGTGCTCAGTGTACAGGTATGCGTAGAATTTCAAGAAATTCCATCTAAAATTTGAGAACTAGTGTTTCAGAACAGAAGTCTTGAATTTAAGAACTAAACAGCATTTGAAATTGTGTTTCAAAAGCCTTGAGTTTCATGAAATCTACACTGTGGTCCATAAAAACGGACCGGTTTCCTAGCAACTAGAGTTTAAAGCCGGTCCGTTTTTTTAGGACCACAGTGTACATCTAAACTTTGAGAACTAATGTTTCAAAAGCCTTGAATTTAAGAAACAGCATTTAAAAGCCTTTGAGCTTGTATTAATTGTTGATATTTCTTATTTCTAGTTCATTTGGAAGGTTATTACGAGAACAAGAAGTTTGAAGATCGTACTGTTGAATTTGTACTTGGAGAAGGTTCAGAAGTTGGACTCCTTCGTGGAATTGAACTTGCTCTATTTAAATTAAGTGAACATGAAAAATCTGAACTATTTCTCAAGCCTGCCTATGCCTTTGGGAAAAATGGAAATCCTGAATTTGGCATTCCATCTGAAGCAACAGTAAAATATAGAGTTGAATTACTCAAATTCTCAAAGGTAAGTAAATTGGCAAACATTGGAATCTTTTGTGCTCATAATTTTTAGCTTTGATATACTTTTTTTTAGGGTAAAGAAGCCTGGAGTATTGATGGACCAGAGAAATTAATATGTGCTCGTGAATTTAAAGCCAAAGGTACTCATTTCTTCCAACAAAAGAAATATGCCTTGGCTCATCGGAATTATAAAAAAGTTGTAGATTTTCTCAAGGCGGAAGCAAGTAAGAGACCAATCAGTAAAATTAATGGTAGTTGACAAATGTATTTTTTCTGTTGTTGTTGTTGTTGTGCAGTGTTAGAAGGAGATGATGAAGAAGAGCGGAAGGCTTTGCTTGGAGCTGCTTATCTTAATCAAGCTCAATGTTCTTTGGAATTAGGAAATTATTTGGATGCTAAGCATTGTGGTAAGTTAAAATCTATATGATAAAAAAATTGAGTCCGGTTTTGAAAAGAAGTTAAATACGAAATCCGGGTGCTAGCCTGTACTAAACCCGGCCGATCGCCGTCGACCAAAGACCTAGAACAAAATGACAAAGTGAACTTTGCCGGGTCTAGTACATGAAACCAGATTAAGCAAAACGCTGAGAATTTAAAAACTACTTTTCTTTTTCGTTTCGTTTTGTTGTAGCTGAAGAAGGTATCATTCTCCAACCAACCAATGTCAAAGGTTACTATCGAAAAGGTCTTGCAAATATTGGACTTTGTGAGCCACGTGAAGCAAAAACTGATTTTGAACATGTCCTACGACTTGAACCAACAAATAAATTAGCATCTTCAAAAATCCATATTTGTAATCAAATGATTAAAGAAGATTGTGCTAAAGAAAAAAACTTATATGCACGAATGATTAGTGGAATTAGTAGAACTTAAACATAAACACAACAAGAACAACAACAACAACCAATGTTTATCAAAACCAAATAAAGAAATACATAAATAATTGCAAAAACTTCATTGTTAGTTTTGGAAATTGGAATTGAATTGAAAATCAAAAGCCAAGCCACCAATTATTATTATTTGATTAGGTTTATTATTGCATTAGTATTATATTTTTCTGTTGAATTGAAATAGCAAAGCAATAAGTATTTTGATTATTCGTTCGTAAAATGAGACTTGAGTATTCAGATCCAATTTGAGATTGGATTGAGTATTATCGCAAGAAGTAATTGGGATTTATAGGATATTCTTTGAATTGAACAGTAAATTAAGCATTTGCATTTGCATTTTGATCTTGTCCACTGACTTCGTTTTCGTTTTCTCCAGAAACAACAGCAATAGATCCAGTTTCTTCAGCTTGTGTGTTGGCGTTAATGCAATCGTTTCCAGTTTGAGGCTCAGACGATTCCTTAAGAATTGATAACTTAACACTGCTGCCCAATTTGGTTTTGGATGCTTCTTGTCCAGGCCCAATAATAGTACCACTCAATCCTTCCCCAAGGGACGAATCTTCTTCTTGTTCTCCCATATCAGCAACCCCAACACGATTATTACGATAAGGACGTTGAGGGCGAAGGCAGAGGATTACTGCCACAATTACGAGAGAAAAAATTAAAGTGCAAATAAATATTGCTGCAGCGTATGTAAGGATTACTTCTGTTCGATCAATCTACAAAATCAAACAAAGAATTTAGGAACTACCAGTAGAAAAACTTTGTCAAATTATAATTATGCATATACCTCAGAATTCCTAGGAGTCTTAGGAGCATCCGTCATAAGAAAAAATTGATAAATTGCATCATCAGTAAAAAATTCCTTTTCATTGATTGTACCAAAATGAGCACGAGTATCAGTATCAATTTCCGAATCTTCACCATTGTTATTGTCATTGTTGTTCTGCCATTCAGCATCATAAAGTAAACCACTACGACTCAAAATCCAACCCTTAAGATCTTCTCGTCCTGCAAACTCAAGGGCCCTTGTAAGTGTTCGTAATCCCTTAAAACATTTAGAACAATAACAAATTGTCAATGATTTCCTCATGCTGAAAATTGGCCTTATCGTAATCTTATCTTACATATTCATTTTGTGCTGGTCCTTGTCCTTCCGGTTTAGAATTTGGAACAAGCTTATCATTCCAATACTTCAATGCTTCATAACAACCCAAATTCTCACTTTGTTTTATAATTTTCAAAACTTCAGTTCCAGCAACATTTGGATTTGATGAGTGTTGGACTAAATAAGAACTAACTAATCCACAGCCCATTGGTGACAAACGGTCCGAAAGTTCAATTAAAGTCTCGTCACTAATGGCAAATAATTCTGAATCTGATTCACCAATATTGGTAATTTCACTCTGTTCGGCACTGGCACTGGCTCCAACTAATGTTTGGTGAATGATTAACCAAAAGATTAACCAAAGGCAAATGCACATTCCAATTCCAATCTTCATTTTTGACTTGGTGTCCAATGAATTAAGTTATTAAATTACGATTACGACTTAACGTAAGTTCTTGGAGTTTACGCTATACAATTTACAAATAAACAGATTCGACTGGTTCGATCGAGAGCTAAACTACAAATGACAAGTTGAATTGAATTCCAGTTACAGAAAACAATGGAATATTTGTTAATGAGTCTGTTGTTTGTTGTAATCATGGGAGGTGGTAACTATAGCAACAGCACTTTAGCACATAATAGAATAGCTGACATGACAGTACACAATGGAAATATGGTCGAACAGAAAAAATCTTGATCGGACTCGGACCATTGCCGCAGACCACGAACGGGCGGGCACGGACCTAACTAACTCATGAATTTGACCGTCTGCATCCAAGAGCTCGGGTATTTGTACTAGTGCATGCATGTTATAAGATAGTATTTTACTTGTATTTTTTCTAATAAGTAATAACAAATGGTACTTGGTACATACATGGAACTATATAACTATGCTAAGTCCTACTTAATCAGCATAAAATCAATTAATTAATAATTAATTAATAATAATTATACATACAGATACAGATACGAGATACAGCAACAAAATAATAAATTCTGTTTAATTCAAAGTCTCAAATCAGAGTCAGCGGAAAAATCCAACGGAAAAAAATGCTTTCGTTATTAAAATTCCAGTCAATTTTTACCGCTGAGTCTAACTTAACTAAATTCTAATGAAAATTAAAGAGTAAATATGTACATAAAGAATCCCTAATTTTCTTAATTCTTTTCCCTTTCTAGTACGTCAAACGTCAAAAAAAAATCAAGTCAAGTCAAAATCATCAGGCTATCCTATCAGCAATAAACTTTTCACTTTGCATAAAGTTTTTGTGAGCCAGAACTTCCTCCTGGTTTCCTACGAAAACTTCCATCACGATCTTCACGATCTCTATCACGACTTCTACTCCTTTCACGCTCTCGATCTCCACCACCACCACCACGACCACCATAACGATCATATGAATCATAACGATCACGCTCACGACTTTTATCCCGATAACCATCACGGCTTCGGCCACGATATTCTCGACTCCGATCACGATATTCACGGGAACGGGAACGCTCACGATGACGTGAGCCAGAGGATGAGGACATGGATGGATGATGAGGATGTCGGTCACGGGAACGGGAACGTTCTACAAAAAATCAAAATACAAAATAGAAACAATAGCTCAACAAAACTTTTTGTACTAATGTTGATTTCTTCATGCATACCTCTCCGTGCATAACTCTTAGCCTCAATCCCATGTAACGTATCTTGGAGAGAAGAAACAAGGATTTTACAACGCTCATCCCCAGCAACTTTACTTCCTTTGATTAGAGAAATTGCTGTGACGAGTGTTTCAATAGCACTTGCAAATTCACCAGCTGCAGCATCAGCTACTGCCCTTGAAATTGCTGAACTTGATACTGTACGATTCCGTCCCATAACTTCATCAAATTCTTGTTCTGTGAGATGTGGAGGATGTGAGGGATGAGGATGAGAATGGGAGTGTGAAGATGGAGGAATAGGACTTGAGGAACGACCATGACCATGTGGACCACCACTATTGTCACCTGATCCACCGTTACCACTACTACCCCCACCATAACCTCCGCTTTGACTATTTGAGTATCCACCCCCATGTGGAGGGCCTTGAGGACCACCATGGCCACTTTGAGCTGGATGGAAAAATGCTGGGTTCATATGTGGGGCTGGAGCAGAAGTCAAAGGAGGTGGCCCTCCACCCATTCCTTGGGACACTAAGAAACAAGTCACAAAAGCAATATTACAAATCTTGTAAATTCTTAGGTATATTTCAATTTGCATTGGACTTACTTGGACCTCGAGGTCCACCAGACATTGGAGAATTGAGGTTTCCAGGAGCAGATCCACCGTGTTGGCCATAGGAGTTTACTAGAAGAAAAATTAAAACCAATTAGAAAACACAAGAACTATAGATATTTTATTTATAGTAAAGAATAGGCAGCAAATACTGCACCGTAAAATGAAATGAATTAGTTAGACCTGGCTGCTTACCATCAGCGCTAGGTGGTCGATTCCAATCTTGTCGCGAGCCCTGCATCCCAGGTGGTCCGCGAGGTTGCATATTCCCACGTGGATCCATCATTGGTGGCATTGGACCCCCTGGGCCCATTGGCGGTCCGCCTTGGAAGTATGGGTCACCCTAATGACAATTCATAACAACAACCATGTAGAAAACAGTCTCTAAAGCCTCTTACCATCTTCCTTTCTTACCATCATTGGACCCATTGGTCTTGGAGGCCCTTGCCCAGGCCCACCCATATGACCACCAGGGGGCATGTTAGGTCCTCCAGGTGGCCCACCCATCATTCGAGGTGGTCCATAGGGTTGCATACTTGGTGACATACCACGATGTGCAGGATGTCCCGGTGGTGGAGGTCCAAGAGGTCCCATTCCACCTCGTGGCCCACCAGGAGGTCCTCTAGGTCCACCCATCATCATTCCACGTGGTCCACCTACTGGCCCAGGTCCATACATTCCACCACCCATTTGCATCGGTCCATGTGGACCATGGGGTGGTCCTCTGGGCCCATGTCCACCCATATCCATTCCACCAGGTCCTCCAGATTGTTGTCCAGACATCATTCCACCACCACCACTCCCAGACATACCTCCACCTTGTCCACTACCACCGGCTCCAGGCCCACCAGCTGAACCACCTCCAGTAGCACTTGGTCTAGTTTTGGCTTGAGCTTCAAACTGTGAAGTATGTAAAGCCAAGAGTGAGATTGACTAGGAACTACAACTCCGAAAATGAAAT
The DNA here is from genome assembly GCA_034700645.1 of Xenylla mediterranea. Taxonomy (NCBI): domain Eukaryota; kingdom Metazoa; phylum Arthropoda; class Collembola; order Poduromorpha; family Hypogastruridae; genus Xenylla; species Xenylla mediterranea. The sequence continues at coordinate 8,530 of JAQGCY010001270.1, forward strand.
CCTTACATTATTAAGAGCCTGTTTTGTAGGTGGAGTGACGACAGGGGTCATGCCGTGGAGTTCCTTCTTTGGGAACTTGTCGTGTATTATCCTTAGACTTGAATCAGATCCAACAGTAAGCACACAGTAGCCTTTACTTTGTCCATTTGCACGATTCTCATAGAACTTAACTTCCAAAAAGTCCGGAACTCCAATCTCAGTTACTGTGTCTATAATATCCTTGTCCGACGTCCACTAAAACAAGGAATAAGTCCACAATTCATAACGTGCAAATAAATAAATACATAACACATAAAGATATCTGCAACGTTCAACTTACCCAAGTCAAATTTCCTATATAAACTTGATACTTTCGAAGTGGAGTTATTGAGGAATGTCCTGAATGACTTCCAGCTCCATGTCCATGTTGATTGGTTCCTCCTGTTCCATCCCGACCATGTCCACCAGCCCCACTTCCAGTACTCCCACTCCCTGGTGACTGCGACCCATGTCCACTTGATGTAGTTGTGCTAATTGCTGTTACATTGTTTACAGTTGCGTTTCCCCCACCACTGCTTCCGCCTCCAGTACTGGAATTCCCTGGACTTTGGGAAGCATGTATGGTTAGTGGGGGAGTTACTGGACCACCAACACCACTACCACCACTACTTCCACCATTCCCATGTCCCATATGAGTGTCTTTGGGTGGTGCAATGAGCATGTCATCATACAAATCTACCCCTTCATCTCCACCAACTTCCAACTCAAACTCATCCTTGGAATTAAGAGAACAATTACTAATTGTAATTAGTATGAGCCAATTTAAAAGGTCAAAGTTATTATTGGCTTACGGTCATCATATGATGATGTGCCTCCGTGCCCATGACAATGGACAATGACGTTGTGGATGTCCCTGGTATTGTGCTATTGTTATTGTTTATGTCAGAATGAACCCCTTCTTCTCTGTCCAGGTGCTCAGGTTTAGGTTAGGACGAACAACATAAAATTTTAGCTCAATTGTCAATTAGTAATCAAAACCAAAGAAAGTTCGTATTAGAAAATATTGAGGCTGAGGGTGATTGGAGAAGCCGGGCGTTTGTTTATGTATACAAAAACTACAAACTCAGACTCACTATATATCCATAGCCTCTGGCTGGAAAAAATTATTCATCCTCTAAACCAAACCCAACTACTAAACGCGTACCACTTCCTACCGCACCACCTCCGCGGGGATCAGAAGGCGGAGGTAGGAAGAGGTCAAGTGCGGAGGTGCGGAGGTAGGAGAGCAGTTGTGCCGAGGTACTATGGCGGGGATAAGGGTGCGGAGGTAGGAAGTGGCCATGCGGAAGTAGGAGGGCGGAGGTGCCAAACTTCAGAGGGGCGGAAGTGTTCTTCTGTCGTCGGCGCGTCAAAGATCGGCCGGGTCTCATAAGCTGAATTTGCGCGCGTACTCTTGAAACAAGGTGCGGAATTCCGCGCGCGCGCATTATCCGTTTATTTTATTCGTTTCTTCGATTTCAAGATCATAACAATTATTGGGCAGAAGCAGATTAATTCCACTCTCCAGTATAGTACCCTCAAAGAAATCTGGACTAAATGAATGAAGCAATTCAAAAACCGCTGCCGTGCGCCTGGAGCCTTTGTTGCCTGTCGCCGACATTAAAAAACAAATGCATAGCGACAGCGAGTTTCGACTGGTCTTAAAGTACAAATAATTCAAAGCATTTTAAGTTGTAACAATAAATTAATAAAAACTAGAACCCGGCAGAAGCTCGCTTTGCCTCTTTGTTATTCGTCGACGGCAAAGCTCGGCCGGGTTCTAGTTTGAGGCTCGCTTCGCTCGACCCGGATTACGTATTTGTCAATATTTACTCAATTCCGAAATCTAAATAAAGCCATTTGACCATTTTACCGCTTGTTGCTATGGAAACGCAAGAAAAACCGGACTGGGATTTTATATAAGGTAGATAGCTTAAGTTAGTGCTATTGCTAATCGAAAATTTTGAGATTTTTGGTCAGAAGCGTTTAGGTCACCTAGATAATGTTTTCATGGCCGCTCAAAATTGGTTTGCGAGCCCCCTTGTAAGGTTTTCCAAGTACTTTTGGTATGAAATATCGGGAATTCCAAAACCGCCAACTTTGAGCCCAACGTGTCTGTCAACATTAGAAGAACAAAATAGTTTTTAACTTCAATTCTGGAGCTGGACGTGACAAGAACTAATTTGAAAGAAGATTAAAATGTCAGACATTTCCTCCCCATCCTCCTCTGACACCTCCGATGAGGAAGAGGACATTGAACCACCTGGACCATCCCAGTCTGATCAATCAGCCCATCCCCCAGACATCCATCATTCCGCTGTCCCAACTAATCTTTGTTTTCATCCAGAACAAAACCTAATCCTCGTCACGGACCATGATGGAAAAGTTGAACTGTAAGTTTAAATGTAATGTATTAAGAGACTCACTGACCCTTAGAATAGACCGTTTATGTATTTTTAACTTATGCTTTTTAGATATGGCTATTCGGATGAGAAAACATGGTCTGTTGGCTATGATAGTTTTGGTGATGAGCCTGGACATGTGCTAGTCCGTGATTTAAAATTTAGTCCAGACGGCTCAAGGGTTTATGGTGGACGAACAGATGGGAAACTTGGGATATGGAATTTGGAGGGTTCTGGCCTTGGGACAGCAGAAGATGCCATTA